>JAHUYU010001454.1:0-23177 GCA_030439765.1 Tripidium arundinaceum
TGTTGTAGGTAGTTGCCAATAATGCTCCCCTTCTTGAAATTTAACCTGTTCCTTAAAACAAAACTTGGGGATACGCCCATGAAAGTTAAAGACAAGGTGAGCTCGTTCCTATGTTTGCATAATGATAAAACTAAGAATTTGTTACTACCTAATATCGCTATTTCAAATGTGCTTAGGAACGATGGTGATGATGATAGAGTATGGATATGCCATGAACAAGACCGATCTCGGAGTGCAAGCTCATCAAAGTCCAACATTTGGTTCGTCGGCAGCCCGACAATGCTTCATTGGGAAGGCCATAACTTATCCATCCGGAGTGCGATTGAGGTCAATGAGCACTTGATGGAAAGCTTGTTTGATAAGCTTTCAAATAGATCTGGTCCCACATCAATATCACGTTGACAAGGCCTCCAAATCATCAAGACATGCTGTCGCTATTTCTGTCGGGAGCTACGTCATCGTCATGGGCTTGTTTTACACTCTTGGGACCCTGGCCCAAGTTGGAGCACGCCCCAAGGAGGTGGAGAATACCTCAGAGATGCCCAAGGACGTCCTCCTCCTTGGCCACCACCTTAGGAGGCAAGCAAGGACGTCCAAGCCAAGTTGGAGGCCCAATCCATGTCAAGTTCGAGTCCATCTCGGGCTCCAGGAGCAGGCTGTAGTAAAACGGACGCCCAGGTCGCATATGGACTCCGTTTTCGATGATCCACATATGGATGGAAAGAGAAGGGAAGAGAAAAGGAGCACATAAGGAACACCCAAAAGCTCTATTGTTTGTGGTGCCTTTTGCCTTGTCCGTGTTTCCGTTGCTATCTTTCATACTTGTTTCACTCCCTTGTTTGTCACAACTGGTGCTAGGAACACGTATAGGCCAGCAACTAGGACAAGTGCTCTGGACATTTATTCAATATTGCTATCTGTTACTGACTTGTGTGCCACATATAAATATATTTCTCTTTGTGTGCCTTCCAAGCTCCACATATACTTCAGATCAGTACAGAAAAAGATCCTTGCAATCTTGGTGCCACTCCCTCACAAGTATTATCAAGAACCAGCCGCCGGTTGTACCGTCCTTTGCTTGCGCTGGTAAGAACCTGGTAAGAACTTGGTAAGAGTTTCCAATTGCTACGACGAGAGGCACCACTGCAACTGCGTAGTATATTATTAGGGATAACTTTCACTCCGTTTGTTGCTGTTTTTGTGATCACAATGTCAGGTCCCCAGGACTTCAAAGAGTGTGTCAGCCATAACCAATTGCGGGCTGCTATGGAGAATGTCCAGAAAGGTATGGGCGAGGTCATCAAGAAGGCCGTCACTGAGGCGTTTATTGACCTCAACCTTGGCAACAATCATGAAGGTATGAGAGGTAAATTTACCATACCATCCTATTTTGGATCTTATGATGGAGAAGAATATTTTAATTGGGAGATGGCTGTTGAACAAGAATTTAATTCCCACCTTGTTTCTGAGCAACATAGAGTTCGACAAGCTACTAGTAAGTTTAAGGACTTTGCATATATTTGGTGGAGTGGGCTAGCTACACAGAATGTTTTACCTGGTACTTGGGAACAACTTAAGGTAGCTATGCGTGATCGTTTTATTCCTCCTTCTTATAAACGTGAGTTGCACAAGAAATTGATGCGCTTAGAGCAAGGCAATATGTCTGTCCAGGAATATTATGCAGAGTTTCAAAAGTGCGCAATACGTTGTGGGATAGTAGAGGACATGGAAGATAAAATTGTTCATTTTTTTGGTGGTTTGAGGAATGAAATACAGGATATTGTTTTTCATAAAGAATTTTATACTATCAACCGTTTGTTCCAGCTTGCTATTTGCAGAAAAAAAATTACAGGGATGTCAGCAAAAGAACCAGAGCAACATTGGCGACAACCTCACAAACCAGGTATTAGCAAGGGTGGAGCAAGCATTTGCAAAGGTCGAGATTGCAGCAGCATCTTCACCACCACCACCATCCACATTCACTGAGGAGTCTGGTAAAACTTTAATCCACGCTGAACTTGTACAAACTAATGGAGATAGAGCTGCTAATGGAAAGAATGAATCAGATGTTAAATCTAAAAATAAGCAAGTATCCGAATTCAAAGGTTCTTTTATGCTTGCTACAAAATCTGATATGGCTGAAATTAGTGATGATGTGCTGAATTTGTCCACCACTCATGCTATAATAGAGCAACATTTAGTGGACACCAAATCTGAATTACCTTTGTCACAAAATAATTATTCTGCTAGTGCTTGTGATAAAGAAGAGTTGTGTGATAGTGCTTCCAGTATACATGTGTCACAACTATTGGATGAAAATGAAACTTTTGTTTTGGAACCAAATATTTGTGCTGAAAATAAACATTTGTTTCCAATTGCTACTAAAAAAGATGAATTGAAATTGTTGTCTTCTTTAAATACTTTGGGTTACATTGAGTTTAATACTTTGTGTGCTTTGAGTAGTTTGGAAGAGAAATTTAAATGTGTTGAATTGCCATGGTTGTCTAGATGTACATATCACTTTATTGGCAAATATGATTGTAAAGGAGAGTATATGGTACATCGTGTTTACATTTGTTCAAATCTGAAATCTCCTTTTGTTGTGCAACAATATGATCAACTAGAGGGCTGCAATAGCTATAATCATGTCATGTCGAGATCCCCAAGTTTTGTTTTAAAGGAACAGGTTAAATTTCAAGAAGGGGAGCAATATTGGCAACTACCTACAACATATTCTCCAACTAAGCTCAAACCGAGGACGGTTTGCTATCAAGAAGGGGAGGATGATGAGGACATGACACCTATGGATACGCCCATGAAAGTTAAAGACAAGGTGAGCTCGTTCCTATGTTTGCATAATGATAAAACTAAGAATTTGTTACTACCTAATATCGCTATTTCAAATGTGCTTAGGAACGATGGTGATGATGATAGAGTATGGATATGCCATGAACAAGACCGATCTCGGAGTGCAAGCTCATCAAAGTCCAACATTTGGTTCGTCGGCAGCCCGACAATGCTTCATTGGGAAGGCCATAACTTATCCATCCGGAGTGCGATTGAGGTCAATGAGCACTTGATGGAAAGCTTGTTTGATAAGCTTTCAAATAGATCTGGTCCCACATCAATATCACGTTGACAAGGCCTCCAAATCATCAAGACATGCTGTCGCTATTTCTGTCGGGAGCTACGTCATCGTCATGGGCTTGTTTTACACTCTTGGGACCCTGGCCCAAGTTGGAGCACGCCCCAAGGAGGTGGAGAATACCTCAGAGATGCCCAAGGACGTCCTCCTCCTTGGCCACCACCTTAGGAGGCAAGCAAGGACGTCCAAGCCAAGTTGGAGGCCCAATCCATGTCAAGTTCGAGTCCATCTCGGGCTCCAGGAGCAGGCTGTAGTAAAACGGACGCCCAGGTCGCATATGGACTCCGTTTTCGATGATCCACATATGGATGGAAAGATAATTTGATAAGGCAACCAATGGAAGTGGTCCCATGCCAAAATTCCTTCGAAATCAACAGAAATCGTCAAAACAAGTTGACGTCCAGAATCTGTCAGGGCGTAATCTCCTCCTTCGGGGCTACTTGATTCTTCTTCACTTGAGGGCACCTTGCTTGCTTTCCTTTTCTCGATCCTTTTCTTCAACTCTTCTATTTTCTTCTTTTCTTCTCTCTTCAATCTTCGAGCTTCTTTTCTTTGAAGCTTTGCTGCCCTTCTTTGTTTCTTTTCTTCTTCCTCCTTTATTCTTTGTCTTTCTTCTCTTCTTAGCCTTCTTTCTTCTTTTCTTCTTGCTCTTTCTCCGGTGGACAATTCAGCAGGTGGGAGTGTCATATTGCTTGCCATAGAGACACTCTCACTGCTGCTGTCCGTCTCGTGCAAATCCACTTATTGTGGATCAACAAACTGCACGTGACTTCCACCTTCACCTTCTTTGGCCATACCTCTTGCGGTTAAGCAAAACTGAGGTAACCTACTTGGATACCACTTGTAGGATCTCTGTTTGGCCTAGAGAGGGGGTGAATAGGCCTGCAAAAATTCAACTCAAATGGAAATTAAATTCCAGAGCGACAGTGCTGCTCTCTGAGCGGCACTGCTGCTCTGCCTGGCAACCGAAGCCCTAGTTCAAAAACTACCCAATGAAAAATAGATCGAGTAAATTTGAGATGTTCCTGGGGTAGTATTGAACCTGTTTCACCACTTGAAATGGGTTGGAAGTGCTTAGACAAGTAGATTGAAGTCAAACCCTAAAATCACAACAAGCATAAGTATAACAAAGCAAATCACAAGAACACAAATGAGACACCGATTTATCCCGTGGTTCAGCTCGCCACTAAGGCTTGCCTTAAGTCCGCGTTGTTGAGGAAGCCACCAAGGCTTGGGTTTCACGGAACCCTATCCTCGTTCTCAAGTCAAGAGAATGAACTCTTGAGGTGAGGGGTGATTTCACTAGCTGCTTGGGGTGATTACAAACCTCCCGGGGTTGCCACACAAGTTGGCAAGCTCCACGGGCGATGCTCTAGCCGGCTAGGAGCCTTGCTCCAAGAGTAACAAATGCAAACCGTCAGCTTGAAAGCGAACCAAGTGCTTTAGGCGATGAAGAACAGGTTGGAGAGCTCTCTTTCTCAGTTTGGAGGCTCACTCTCTCAAGGAATCGAAAGGGAATCGATGGGAGAAGCTTGAGGTGCTCCAATGGAGTGAGAGAGAGGAGAAGAGTTGCTCTAGATGAGTTCTGGTGCAAATGGTCAAAGAGTGACCATTGGGAGAGAATTGGAGTAAAGGAAATACCCCTTCACCAATGGTCAGAATTTAAGTCACGGCAGTGCTGCTCCACGGCACTGCTGCTCAAAGAGCGGCAGTGCTACTTTGGCCTGTCAGCTCTGAATTGAAAATTGTTAAGCAGGCTGACTAGGCAAGGTATTGGAGGATGATTGGTGAAAGATTAGCACTTGGTTGCATGTTTAAGCTTGCGAGATGCATCCCCCTTTGTAGTACAGCTTTTCCTAAACTCAAATTCAAAAAGTAAATGAAATTTAAACGCCTTTGAGTCGAATGCCATGTCCTTTTGTATTTGGGGGCTCCACCATCATGTATATAATCCTCCTTTTAGTTTTACCTGCTTGTAATCTCGATAAATCTCATTAGTCCCCTAATTGTGTGGTCATTATCACCGAAACCCACATTAGGACTTGATTGCACTTACACATATGATGAGCTAGAGAAACAAGTCCAATTCTTTAATGAAATTTGCATAAAACAAAGGAAACAAATTAGTGAACTTAAGGACAAGTGCACTAAAACAAAAATAAAGAATTGTGACAATGCTACCGATAAAGAGCTTATGTTTGTAATTGATAATCTAAAAACAAAACTAGCTAGCTAACAAGATGCTCATGAAAATTTGCTCATTAAAATGAAACTTCTTGAAGAACAAAATAATGAGCTAGCTAGCAAACTTGAAGCTATCGGTAGCACCCCCGAGGCAGCTAAAATTGAATAACCTTTGAAAATAATTAAAAAGGATGCCTCTACTTCTTATGATGATTTATTTAAATTGGACTCACCCCTTTGCGATCAAGTTTGTTTTAAGAATGTGATTGCAGAAACTTGTACATAAGAGGTCGCAATGGAGAATGAGCAACTCAAGCAAGAAGTGGCTCGCCTCACCAAGGACTTTGATTCAAGTCAAAGGCACAGTGGAGCAAGCCCAACCTCATCAAGATAACACCATCAAGGGAGTGAAGAAGCTTGATGAGGGAGCAACCGTGGTTTGCTACGTGTGCCATGAGGAAGGCCACAAGTCCTATGAGTGCAAGGTGAAGAATGGGGAGAAAAGAAGAAAGAGAAAAACAAAAAACAAATAAGCAAGCTCTCCAACACCTACACCAACAAGGTGAATAAGTGTTGACGGTCATTATTGCAAACATAAACCGTCAATATAACCTGCATAAATACTTAATTCCATCACCAAACATAGGATAGAGGTTTAAACTAATGGATTCCACAAGTTTTGGTGAATATTTGTATGCAGGTAGAATTATCCAGAAAACAGCCCCAGGATTACTGTCATACGCTCCAAACAAGCAAACTGATATCAACAAGTGATTCAACTCACAAAAGCTACAAAAGGCAACTCAAGATAGAGTCTAGGACCCACCACACGAAGGGGAGGCCCACCTAACACAGTGGCAGGCCGGCCGACCGGCCTAGTAGGGAGGCCGGCCAGCCTACCCCTGGCCCGGTTCGCTCTCCGCCACCTCATGCATGTTTCCAAGATCTACACCGTTGATTCTAAGGCGGTTTTAAGTCGATTTATCCAATGGTGATCAAGAGAGTTGACGCGGATTGATGACGTGGCAATGCCTTGCCCCCTACTCCATCTCCCCTATATAAGGTGCCCTCTACCCCCTCCAGGAGGCCATCTCATTCAGATCAACACACACCAGGAGGATAGGTCTAGACTCTACAATGTAATATATTAGTATCTTGAGAGATTAGGGTCGAGTTGGGCTCATGCTCAGGTTCCGGATCTAGTCTTGGAGGCTTGGTAAAGCCTTGTATCTTCAATTCCACATCCTGTAAGACTTCATTATCATTCTTATTTACATGGCTATGCTTACTTTGAATATATATCTTGCTTAGTTAAACATTCTCTTTACTTTTGTGTGCAGGTTCATAGAGCGCTTAGCCTACTAGTTTGTCAACTAGGCTGAGTAGCCGAGCCTCGTGTAAGCATGGTGCTTACACAATGCTCTGCCTATGAGTGCACCCTGTTCTCTGGTTGTATGGTAGCAGTGGGAGGTGACAGCCCCATCTATCCTTTGTAGTCCATACCGAATTGAGCAGGTTCTTAAATTGTAGGACTGTAGTCGCGTCATTAGAGTTATCCTTTTGCGGTGCTCTACTGTCTAGCGGCGTCCTGAAGTGCACAAGAGTAGAGTTAGTCTTAACTATAGTTGGGTATACTTTGACCATGTAATAGAAACATCATAGGAATCTACCCCACCCGTTGTTCTTCTGAGTTAACTAGTTATTTATTCTTTAATGATATATCCCCTAAGTGTTTTTATACATAACTCATACACTACATTTATCCCTACTCTAGCTATGCTGGTATGTTGATTAGTAGTTACTCCTTTGTTATTCAATAATCTTTAGTCCATTGTTTCCCTGAGGTAAAATATAAATAACGATACCTGGATTACTCCCGGTAAAATGCTACAATGGTTTTCTGTGCGCTTGCAGAATCCTTCATATTCTATTTGCACTAATAAATACCAACAACAAGAAGGCCTCCACACCTTATCTCTCTCTCAGAAGAAGAAGAAGAAGAAGAAGAAGAATGACAAGGTGGTGGCCATCAAGGTGAACAAGCAAGCCAAAACAAGTGGAGCCAAACGCATTTGGGTGCCAAAGGAGATTATTTCCAACATGAAGAGCACCAAAAAGGTTTGGATCCCGAAGGGGAAACAAGAAGTCCAATGGACTTCAGGATTTTGGAGACTTGGCAAAGTTGGGGTGCATTTCATAGGGTGCATCATGGTGGACAAAGTCATTGCCAAGTGGGTTAGTGAAGACTATGGACCCAAATTCCCCTTCCCAAGTTAGGTAATTAGAATTTAAATTCTTGCAATTTCAATTAGCATCTAGTTACTTTTATGCCTAGGTTTGCATTTGCACGTTTAAATTTTTGTCATTCATACACTAGGTAAATCATATGGTAGGGTTGCTCGGTTTAACTCTTAACCCTTGGAGCAAACCTACATGGTTTAAATTGTTTAGGAGCATGGCACATAGCACATTGTTTAATTTGTTTATCTTATATGTGCCAAAGTTCCAAATTGTAGATGACTTACCTCAAATACCAACTTCAAGTGATGTTCACTTTCATGTGACATTATCTTTCAATTGGTATTTTGACCTTAAAAGTCAATGTGCATGTCTCCTACAAGTATTCTATGCTTGTATGCACACTTTTAGGGGGAGGTTACTCTACAAGTTGGAAACTTTGAGACTAACACTTGCTTCAAGTTTATCATGTGTGTAGTAGTCTCATTGCAAGGAAAATGGAGTCCCCGGAGATAAGCATCATGCATTCAATTGCCTTCATTCCGTATCAATCCAATTGGATTTCTACATGTGGTATTCCTAAACTGATATCATTATGTTAAGTTCAATTTGGTACTTTTATGCTTTCTCCATGCATTATATAGATTAAACTCCCTTTGTGCATTAATTTGCCAATTATTCATATGCTTTGCCTTACACCATATGTATGCATACACTTAGAGGGAGCTTAGTCTATATAATGTGAGAGTCAAGTTTTGTGATCAATTCCATGCCACATCCAAAGGATCACAAAATTTGACCCTTCCTTGTGCTATAATGTCTTCCTTTTCGGTGTTTGATTCCAAAAGGGAAGAAGTTGTAGGACCAAAAGCAAGCCCAACCCATAATATATACCAAAATCCACAAATTCAAATTTTTTGGAAGACTCCAAATGGTATCAAGGTACAAGCAGGAACATTCAGTTGGTATATTCAATTGGTGTCAAGCCACAAGTGGTTTTGGTTATGGGATGTTGAGAAGATCAATGGGAGAGAACCCTAATTGGGAATGGTCCTAGAAGGGGATGAAAGTGGATTATGGAGTTAGGGGGAGGCTTAAGTCCATAATACCACAAGGGGAAATTGGCAAGGGCAAGATAAGTTGTAAAAGCATACTTTCAATTGGTATCTTTTAGCATCATATAAACTTGCCTTTGCATTGCATCCTAGCAAGTAGATAAGTTTTTCATTCGGTATTTATTATTATTTGCTTGCTTTGGTCATGTTGTCATCAAGCACCAAAAAGGGGGAGATTGTAAGGAAAATGGACCCTTGGCCCATTTAGTTTGGATTTTGGTGTTTGATGATCAACATAACCAAGTTGGACTGACGTGTTTGCAAGTGTATGTTTTGTAGTTCAATAGGTGCAAACGTGATTTGGACGAAGGCGACGTGGTGATCCGGATGATCAACACCTCAAGCAAGTCATTAAAAGCATCATAGAAGACCTAGAAGATCAAGCAAGTCCAAGCCACGAAGGATGGAACCAAGTCGGTTGCAAGATGACAAAGAAACAAGGTGAAAAAGAGAACCCTGACCAGAGCAAGCGTCGGACCCTGACTAGAGCAAGCGTCGGACCAGTCCAACTCTCAGCAGAGCAGCCAGCGTGCCCAGGTAGAAGCGTTGGACTAGAGGTGGACTAGGCGTTGGACCATACACGGTCACTGTTCACCAAAGGCAAAAGACAGAGGAGCATTGGACCCTGCGCACAACAGGCGTCGAACCAATCTACAGTTAAAGTCCGACCGGTTCCAAAGAGTGTCTAAGAGTAGCTTCGGGCGTCGAACCTAGTCCGCCGAGGGGGCATCAGACCAGTCCGACGGTGGCCCCACATGTCAACTGCAAGCAGGGCGGCAATGGTCGGCTAATAGCTACTTTAGAACTAGCCATTAGGGAGTGTCGGACCGAGACCAAAATGGTCCGACGGTCCTGCCAATTGGTCTGACGGTGCGCAGGCTTGCCCACCAAAGAGGACCAACGGCTCTATTGGTTTGGGGCACTTATAAATACCCCCATGGCTGGCCGAAACAAGGATGTTAGAGTGATAGGTCGAGATGGCGGACTAGAGAGGGTGAATATTCCTTTCTAAAACTAATTGCGCCGGCTAACCGAAACAAATGCGGAATTAAACTACTCGGTCTAGCCAAGACTACGCCCCTCTATCTAAGTTCTCAAGCACCTTACCAAAGATCCTAATTGAGCAACTAAGGTGCCGAGCTAGGTAGAGTTCATCTACGCAATTCTAGTTTGCAAGGTCACACAAACCTATGCAACTAGTGCTCAAACAACCGGGGAGCTCCTACACATGCTAGTATGCAAAAGCACAAAGCCTAAGCTCACTAGCACTACTCAATAGCAAGGCTACACAAGCCAAACTAGAGAGCACAACAATTACTTAACTACACAAACTAAGCAATGTAACTAGCAAGGCTACACAAGCCAACTATTTACTCACGGGAGCTACAACTATGCTACACAAGCAAGCTAACTACACAAGAGCAACAACACAAGCACAATATATGAATGAATAAATACAAGCTTATGTTAGGAATAAGCAAACCAATGGAATGAACAATGTTGACACGATGATTTTTATCCTGAGGTTCGGTGGCTTGCCAACCACCTACTCCCCGTTGAGGCAAGCTCAAGGTTGCCGCCAGTCCTCTTGCTAGTGGTGACCCTCAAGTCACACTCTCCCACATGGAGTGCTCACCACGAGCTCTAGCACTTGATATGGCTGGACCACTTGACGCTCTTCACACCTCGCTCTACTAGAGTTGCTCTTCGCGTCTCCTACAGGGCGAGCGCAACACCCCTCACAAATCCTTCTCCGGAGCCACACACAACTTCACGCGGGCTTCACGACGGAGATCACGCCACCAAGCCGTCTAGGAGGTGGCAACCTCCAAGAGTGACAAGCACCACCGGCTTGCAACTCAAGTGATACACCACCTTGTGCACGTGTGTTAGCTTTTCACAAACATTTTCAAAGGATTTTCACTTGCTCTTTCTGCGCCACTCGATCCTAGCAACGCATGCAAAGTTAGATCGCTCAAGTGGCACTAGATGACCGATATGCAAACAAGTTTGCCCCTCTTGATAGTACGGCCATCTAACATAAACCCGGTCATGCACTTCTCTACACAACCTTTGACCGGTGAAATGAAATGCCCTACAAGTCATACCTTTGCCTTGTGCAGTCCATTCCATCTCCTCCAGTATTGATGCCACACAAGCACCAACCTCTATCAAGCCTTTTGATCAACATGAATCATCACTTGGCTCGGTCTTTCTTGAGTGATACGATCCACTTCATATAATCATGTGACCTTATTGGTTCATCAATCGCAACCTTGCTTGCTCTTCACCGTTGCCCTTGTCCATCGGCGCCAAGTCATTGCTCAAGCTTCTCCGCCAAGTGTGGTGCGTTGCTCCAAAGCCTCCGACTTGCCCTTGCAACCGGTCCATCGACGCTAAGCCTTATCTTGATCTTCTCACCTAGCCACATGACTCCATGTCATGCATCATATGCAATAAGCTCCTTCATTGACACATAGGTGAGCATTGCAATACGTTCAAGCCATCTCCATCTCCATGGCTCAAGTTGCTCACACTAGTGTGCCTGTGGACTAATCACCTGTGTATCTCAATATAAACACTTATTAGTCCACCTAGGTTGTCACTCAATTACCAAAACTAAATAAGGACCTTTCATAGAGCCCTAGGAAGTGTTGCATGAGTTGAGACTCATTTTTAGTTTCTCTAGCCACCAAGTGCTTAGTGATTCACTAGGTGATCAGCGTAGGTGCTTTGCGAAGTGCTTAGGTTAATTAGACCACTGCTTATCGCGCTTGCTCTAGGCTTGGGCTTAGTGCTTAGTGAGGTTTGCACACCTCTCACTACTCGGTGCTTGCGCGCACCATTGTTATACTCGGCGGGGCTTGTAGTCTTGCGAGACCACACCAACTGCATTTTTGGTGTGGCTGCCACCGTGTACCAAAGGGAACAAGGCCCGTGACGTTTCGGCCGGAAGTTTGATAGTGAAGACGGCAGGGAGCGGTCCGGGAGAGGCTTGCCGGAAGGCACACCGGAGACCCACTTGCGCGTGGGGAAGGCCTAGGGCTATCCATGGAGTTACTCGATCGGGAGCTTGGCCCTTGTGAGGGCTTCCTTGCGAGGGGCTCCAACGAGGACTAGGGGGAAGCTTGTGCGCTTCTCGATACCTCGATAAAAATACTGGAGTCGTCGACGGGAGTTTGCATCTCTACGTTACTCCTTAGCTTCTGCACTTATATTGCTACCTTGGTTGTGTGCTTTACTTTTCTAGCTTAGTTGACAGGCTAGTTGATAGGATTGGAACCTAGGCTGCATAACTCTTTTGCGGTAGAGATAGCAACACACTAGCAAAACCATAGTTGCACATTTAAATAGTTTACTTAATTGCATAGGTTTGCTAAGGTTAAAAAAGAGGCCATAGTTAGAGAAATAGTTTTTAAGTTGCCTAATTCGCACCCCTCCCCCTCCTTAGGCGTCACGGTCCCTTCACGATGCATGCTCATGAAATTCATCAACAAGCTTTTCTCTCATGATCTAGCTCCCTAGAAGCAATGGATTCTTCATGATGCTGCTTCCTTTGATACACCTTCCAATGGCTCCTCTTCTTACCTTTGGCGGATCATCAATGATGAACTCAATACTTACCGTTTAATCACCTATGTTAATGTCCGAAATGGCGCCTCCACCTCCTTTTGGTTTGGTCATTGGCTGCCCGAGGGCCCTCTCCATATCACGCATTCGGCCCTATTTTCCCACTCCACTAGGCCTAACATCTCGGTTCAGGAGGTTTTTCAAACGGGGTTTGACTTACGTCTTCGGTCCAGACTAACCAATGCTGCTGCAACCTAGCTAGCAGACCTTCTTTCATGCTTGCAGAAAATTAACCTCTGCGACGAGGCTGATGATCGGCGTCTGAAACTCACTGGCAAACTGTTTACCACCAAGGCTGTGTATACAAGCACTTGACCCTTCTCCGGAGTCACAGATCCCCATGGGCGTCGAATATGGAGTACGCGGGTACCTAACAAGGTCAAAATCTTTGCTTGGCTCTACTTCAAAGATAGGCTGAGCATGCGCGCCAACCTATTTGCTAAGCATGTGCTGGATGATGATGTCTATCGTCGGTGCTCCAATCATGTGGAAGATCGTTGGCATGTCTTCTTCGGTTGCACATCCAGCGCCGAAACCTGGCGAAAGCTCCACTTAAGTGACGTTGCAGATATGTCTGATGTAGAAGTCTGGGCTGGATGCACCCCCTCACATTTGAATGCCGCATTATGGCCTTTCTTGCTGCTCACCCTGCTATGGCGCATTTGGGATGCCAGGAACGCCGAGGTATTCAGAGATGAGCCTTCGTCAAGTAGACACATTATTTCTAGAGTATGTGATGATCTTGTAATCTGGCAAAAGCGGCTAAGAGCCGATCGTGATGTGTCAAGCATGAAACTCTGGCGACATTTCCTTCTGTCTTGTAACTCTCTGGCAAACTCCACGCTTTGATTGGAGTTTGAGTTTTAATATATAGGTGGGGAAGCTCTTCCCACCGTTTTATAAAAAAAAAAGCATGATACCACATGAACCCAGCGAAAAAGATAAGCACACGAACACCAGATCCACAGCAACAGAAGGCATATTTCAGCACTTTCAACGAGTGTCAAAGGCATATATCAACTCACAAAATGTACAAAGTTCTGATGCATCTTTGTCCTGTACACGTGTCAAAACTCACCGGTTAGCCAGGCATACATCTGGAACACAGCACGATCGGCTCTTAGCCGCTTTTGCCAGATTACAAGATCATCACATACTCTAGAAATAATGTGTCTACTTGACGAAGGCTCATCTCTGAATACCTCGGCGTTCCTGGCATCCCAAATGCGCCATAGCAGGGTGAGCAGCAAGAAAGGCCATAATGCGGCATTCAAATGTGAGGGGGTGCATCCAGCCCAGACTTCTACATCAGACATATCTGCAACGTCACTTAAGTGGAGCTTTCGCCAGGTTTCGGCGCTGGATGTGCAACCGAAGAAGACATGCCAACGATCTTCCACATGATTGGAGCACCGACGATAGACATCATCATCCAGCACATGCTTAGCAAATAGGTTGGCGCGCATGCTCAGCCTATCTTTGAAGTAGAGCCAAGCAAAGATTTTGACCTTGTTAGGTACCCGCGTACTCCATATTCGACGCCCATGGGGATCTGTGACTCCGGAGAAGGGTCAAGTGCTTGTATACACAGCCTTGGTGGTAAACAGTTTGCCAGTGAGTTTCAGACGCCGATCATCAGCCTCGTCGCAGAGGTTAATTTTCTGCAAGCATGAAAGAAGGTCTGCTAGCTAGGTTGCAGCAGCATTGGTTAGTCTGGACCGAAGACGTAAGTCAAACCCCGTTTGAAAAACCTCCTGAACCGAGATGTTAGGCCTAGTGGAGTGGGAAAATAGGGCCGAATGCGTGATATGGAGAGGGCCCTCGGGCAGCCAATGACCAAACCAAAAGGAGGTGGAGGCGCCATTTCGGACATTAACATAGGTGATTAAACGGTAAGTATTGAGTTCATCATTGATGATCCGCCAAAGGTAAGAAGAGGAGCCATTGGAAGGTGTATCAAAGGAAGCAGCATCATGAAGAATCCATTGCTTCTAGGGAGCTAGATCATGAGAGAAAAGCTTGTTGATGAATTTCATGAGCATGCATCGTGAAGGGACCGTGACGCCTAAGGAGGGGGAGGGGTGCGAATTAGGCAACTTAAAAACTATTTCTCTAACTATGGCCTCTTTTTTAACCTTAGCAAACCTATGCAATTAAGTAAACTATTTAAATGTGCAACTATGGTTTTGCTAGTGTGTTGCTATCTCTACCGCAAAAGAGTTATGCAGCCTAGGTTCCAATCCTATCAACTAGCCTGTCAACTAAGCTAGAAAAGTAAAGCACACAACCAAGGTAGCAATATAAGTGCAGAAGCTAAGGAGTAACGTAGAGATGCAAACTCCCGTCGACGACTCCAGTATTTTTATCGAGGTATCGAGAAGCGCACAAGCTTCCCCCTAGTCCTCGTTGGAGCCCCTCGCAAGGAAGCCCTCACAAGGGCCAAGCTCCCGATCGAGTAACTCCATGGATAGCCCTAGGCCTTCCCCACGCGCAAGTGGGTCTCCGGTGTGCCTTCCGGCAAGCCTCTCCCGGACCGCTCCCTGCCGTCTTCACTATCAAACTTCCGGCCGAAACGTCACGGGCCTTGTTCCCTTTGGTACACGGTGGCAGCCACACCAAAAATGCAGTTGGTGTGGTCTCGCAAGACTACAAGCCCCGCCGAGTATAACAATGGTGCGCGCAAGCACCGAGTAGTGAGAGGTGTGCAAACCTCACTAAGCACTAAGCCCAAGCCTAGAGCAAGCGCGATAAGCAGTGGTCTAATTAACCTAAGCACTTCGCAAAGCACCTACGCTGATCACCTAGTGAATCACTAAGCACTTTGGTGGCTAGAGAAACTAAAAATGAGTCTCAACTCATGCAACACTTCCTAGGGCTCTATGAAAGGTCCCTTATTTAGTTTTGGTAATTGAGTGACAACCTAGGTGGACTAATAAGTGTTTATATTGAGATACACAGGTGATTAGTCCACAGGCACACTAGTGTGAGCAACTTGAGCCATGGAGATGGAGATGGCTTGAACGTATTGCAATGCTCACCTATGTGTCAATGAAGGAGCTTATTGCATATGATGCATGACATGGAGTCATGTGGCTAGGTGAGAAGATCAAGATAAGGCTTAGCGTCGATGGACCGGTTGCAAGGGCAAGTCGGAGGCTTTGGAGCAACGCACCACACTTGGCGGAGAAGCTTGAGCAATGACTTGGCGCCGATGGACAAGGGCAACGGTGAAGAGCAAGCAAGGTTGCGATTGATGAACCAATAAGGTCACATGATTATATGAAGTGGATCGTATCACTCAAGAAAGACCGAGCCAAGTGATGATTCATGTTGATCAAAAGGCTTGATAGAGGTTGGTGCTTGTGTGGCATCAATACTGGAGGAGATGGAATGGACTGCACAAGGCAAAGGTATGACTTGTAGGGCATTTCATTTCACCGGTCAAAGGTTGTGTAGAGAAGTGCATGACCGGGTTTATGTTAGATGGCCGTACTATCAAGAGGGGCAAACTTGTTTGCATATCGGTCATCTAGTGCCACTTGAGCGATCTAACTTTGCATGCGTTGCTAGGATCGAGTGGCGCAGAAAGAGCAAGTGAAAATCCTTTGAAAATGTTTGTGAAAAGCTAACACACGTGCACAAGGTGGTGTATCACTTGAGTTGCAAGCCGGTGGTGCTTGTCACTCTTGGAGGTTGCCACCTCCTAGACGGCTTGGTGGCGTGATCTCCGTCGTGAAGCCCGCGTGAAGTTGTGTGTGGCTCCGGAGAAGGATTTGTGAGGGGTGTTGCGCTCGCCCTGTAGGAGACGCGAAGAGCAACTCTAGTAGAGCGAGGTGTGAAGAGCGTCAAGTGGTCCAGCCATATCAAGTGCTAGAGCTCGTGGTGAGCACTCCATGTGGGAGAGTGTGACTTGAGGGTCACCACTAGCAAGAGGACTGGCGGCAACCTTGAGCTTGCCTCAACGGGGAGTAGGTGGTTGGCAAGCCACCGAACCTCAGGATAAAAATCATCGTGTCAACATTGTTCATTCCATTGGTTTGCTTATTCCTAACATAAGCTTGTATTTATTCATTCATATATTGTGCTTGTGTTGTTGCTCTTGTGTAGTTAGCTTGCTTGTGTAGCATAGTTGTAGCTCCCGTGAGTAAATAGTTGGCTTGTGTAGCCTTGCTAGTTACATTGCTTAGTTTGTGTAGTTAAGTAATTGTTGTGCTCTCTAGTTTGGCTTGTGTAGCCTTGCTATTGAGTAGTGCTAGTGAGCTTAGGCTTTGTGCTTTTGCATACTAGCATGTGTAGGAGCTCCCCGGTTGTTTGAGCACTAGTTGCATAGGTTTGTGTGACCTTGCAAACTAGAATTGCGTAGATGAACTCTACCTAGCTCGGCACCTTAGTTGCTCAATTAGGATCTTTGGTAAGGTGCTTGAGAACTTAGATAGAGGGGCGTAGTCTTGGCTAGACCGAGTAGTTTAATTCCGCATTTGTTTCGGTTAGCCGGCGCAATTAGTTTTAGAAAGGAATATTCACCCTCTCTAGTCCGCCATCTCGACCTATCACTCTAACATCCTTGTTTCGGCCAGCCATGGGGGTATTTATAAGTGCCCCAAACCAATAGAGCCGTTGGTCCTCTTTGGTGGGCAAGCCTGCGCACCGTCAGACCAATTGGCAGGACCGTCGGACCATTTTGGTCTCGGTCCGACACTCCCTAATGGCTAGTTCTAAAGTAGCTATTAGCCGACCATTGCCGCCCTGCTTGCAGTTGACATGTGGGGCCACCGTCGGACTGGTCTGATGCCCCCTCGGCGGACTAGGTTCGACGCCCGAAGCTACTCTTAGACACTCTTTGGAACCGGTCGGACTTTAACTGTAGATTGGTTCGACGCCTGTTGTGCGCAGGGTCCAATGCTCCTCTGTCTTTTGCCTTTGGTGAACAGTGACCGTGTATGGTCCAACGCCTAGTCCACCTCTAGTCCAACGCTTCTACCTGGGCACGCTGGCTGCTCTGCTGAGAGTTGGACTGGTCCGACGCTTGCTCTAGTCAGGGTCCGACGCTTGCTCTGGTCAGGGTTCTCTTTTTCACCTTGTTTCTTTGTCATCTTGCAACCGACTTGGTTCCATCCTTCGTGGCTTGGACTTGCTTGATCTTCTAGGTCTTCTATGATGCTTTTAATGACTTGCTTGAGGTGTTGATCATCCGGATCACCACGTCGCCTTCGTCCAAATCACGTTTGCACCTATTGAACTACAAAACATACACTTGCAAACACGTCAGTCCAACTTGGTTATGTTGATCATCAAACACCAAAATCCAAACTAAATGGGCCAAGGGTCCATTTTCCTTACAATCTCCCCCTTTTTGGTGCTTGATGACAACATGACCAAAGCAAGCAAATAATAATAAATACCGAATGAAAAACTTATCTACTTGCTAGGATGCAATGCAAAGGCAAGTTTATATGATGCTAAAAGATACCAATTGAAAGTATGCTTTTACAACTTATCTTGCCCTTGCCAATTTCCCTTGTGGTATTATGGACTTAAGCCTCCCCCTAACTCCATAATCCACTTTCATCCCCTTCTAGGACCATTCCCAATTAGGGTTCTCTCCCATTGATCTTCTCAACATCCCATAACCAAAACCACTTGTGGCTTGACACCAATTGAATATACCAACTGAATGTTCCTGCTTGTACCTTGATACCATTTGGAGTCTTCCAAAAAATTTGAATTTGTGGATTTTGGTATATATTATGGGTTGGGCTTGCTTTTGGTCCTACAACTTCTTCCCTTTTGGAATCAAACACCGAAAAGGAAGACATTATAGCACAAGGAAGGGTCAAATTTGTGATCCTTTGGATGTGGCATGGAATTGATCACAAAACTTGACTCTCACATTATATAGACTAAGCTCCCTCTAAGTGTATGCATACATATGGTGTAAGGCAAAGCATATGAATAATTGGCAAATTAATGCACAAAGGGAGTTTAATCTATATAATGCATGGAGAAAGCATAAAAGTACCAAATTGAACTTAACATAATGATATCAGTTTAGGAATACCACATGTAGAAATCCAATTGGATTGATACGGAATGAAGGCAATTGAATGCATGATGCTTATCTCCGGGGACTCCATTTTCCTTGCAATGAGACTACTACACACATGATAAACTTGAAGCAAGTGTTAGTCTCAAAGTTTCCAACTTGTAGAGTAACCTCCCCCTAAAAGTGTGCATACAAGCATAGAATACTTGTAGGAGACATGCACATTGACTTTTAAGGTCAAAATACCAATTGAAAGATAATGTCACATGAAAGTGAACATCACTTGAAGTTGGTATTTGAGGTAAGTCATCTACAATTTGGAACTTTGGCACATATAAGATAAACAAATTAAACAATGTGCTATGTGCCATGCTCCTAAACAATTTAAACCATGTAGGTTTGCTCCAAGGGTTAAGAGTTAAACCGAGCAACCCTACCATATGATTTACCTAGTGTATGAATGACAAAAATTTAAACGTGCAAATGCAAACCTAGGCATAAAAGTAACTAGATGCTAATTGAAATTGCAAGAATTTAAATTCTAATTACCTAACTTGGGAAGGGGAATTTGGGTCCATAGTCTTCACTAACCCACTTGGCAATGACTTTGTCCACCATGATGCACCCTATGAAATGCACCCCAACTTTGCCAAGTCTCCAAAATCCTGAAGTCCATTGGACTTCTTGTTTCCCCTTCGGGATCCCAAACCTTTTTGGTGCTCTTCATGTTGGAAATAATCTCCTTTGGCACCCAAATGCGTTTGGCTCCACTTGTTTTGGCTTGCTTGTTCACCTTGATGGCCACCACCTTGTCATTCTTCTTCTTCTTCTTCTTCTTCTTCTGAGAGAGAGATAAGGTGTGGAGGCCTTCTTGTTGTTGGTATTTATTAGTGCAAATAGAATATGAAGGATTCTGCAAGCGCACAGAAAACCATTGTAGCATTTTACCGGGAGTAATCCAGGTATCGTTATTTATATTTTACCTCAGGGAAACAATGGACTAAAGATTATTGAATAACAAAGGAGTAACTACTAATCAACATACCAGCATAGCTAGAGTAGGGATAAATGTAGTGTATGAGTTATGTATAAAAACACTTAGGGGGATATATCATTAAAGAATAAATAACTAGTTAACTCAGAAGAACAACGGGTGGGGTAGATTCCTATGATGTTTCTATTACATGGTCAAGTATACCCAACTATAGTTAAGACTAACTCTACTCTTGTGCACTTCAGGACGCCGCTAGACAGTAGAGCACCGCAAAAGGATAACTCTAATGACGCGACTACAGTCCTACAATTTAAGAAACCTGCTCAATTCGGTATGGACTACAAAGGATAGATGGGGCTGTCACCTCCCACTGCTACCATACAACCAGAGAACAGGGTGCACTCATAGGCAGAGCATTGTGTAAGCACCATGCTTACACGAGGCTCGGCTACTCAGCTAGTTGGACAAACTAGTAGGCTAAGCGCTCTATGAACCTGCACACAAAAGTAAAGAGAATGTTTACTAAGCAAGATATATATTCAAAGTAAGCATAGCCATGTAAATAAGAATGATAATGAAGTCTTACAGGATGTGGAATTGAAGATACAAGGCTTTACCAAGCCTCCAAGACTAGATCCGGAACCTGAGCATGAGCCCACTCGACCCTAATCTCTCAAGATACTAATATATTACATTGTAGAGTCCTAGACCTATCCTCCTGGTGTGTGTTGATCTGAATGAGATGGCCTCCTGGAGGGGGTAGAGGGCACCTTATATAGGGGAGATGGAGTAGGGGGCAAGGCATTGCCACGTCATCAATCCGCGTCAACTCTCTTGATCACCATTGGATAAATCGACTTAAAACCGCCTTAGAATCAACGGTGTAGATCTTGGAAAACATGCATGAGGTGGCGGAGAGCGAACCGGGCCAGGGGTAGGCTGCGCGGCCTCCCTACTAGGCCGGTCGGCCGGCCTGCCACTGTGTTAGGTGGGCCTCCCCTTCGTGTGGTGGGTCCTAGACTCTATCTTGAGTTGCCTTTTGTAGCTTTTGTGAGTTGAATCACTTGTTGATATCAGTTTGCTTGTTTGGAGCGTATGACAGTAATCCTGGGGCTGTTTTCTGGATAATTCTACCTGCATACAAATATTCACCAAAACTTGTGGAATCCATTAGTTTTAAACCTCTATCCTATGTTTGGTGATGGAATAAGTATTTATGCAGGTTATATTGACGGTTTATGTTTGCAATAATGACCGTCAACACTTATTCACCTTGTTGGTGTAGGTGTTGGAGAGCTTGCTTATTTGTTTTTTGTTTTTCTCTTTCTTCTTTTCTCCCCATTCTTCACCTTGCACTCATAGGACTTGTGGGCCTTCCTCATGGCACACGTAGCAAACCACGGTTGCTCCCTCATCAAGCTTCTTCACTCCCTTGATGGTGTTATCTTGATGAGGTTGGGCTTGCTCCACTGTGCCTTTGACTTGAATCAAAGTCCTTGGTGAGGCGAGCCACTTCTTGCTTGAGTTGCTCATTCTCCATTGCGACCTCTTATGTACAAGTTTCTGCAATCACATTCTTAAAACAAACTTGATCGCAAAGGGGTGAGTCCAATTTAAATAAATCATCATAAGAAGTAGAGGCATCCTTTTTAATTATTTTCAAAGGTTATTCAATTTTAGCTGCCTCGGGGGTGCTACCGATAGCTTCAAGTTTGCTAGCTAGCTCATTATTTTGTTCTTCAAGAAGTTTCATTTTAATGAGCAAATTTCATGAGCATCTTGTTAGCTAGCTAGTTTTGTTTTTAGATTATCAATTACAAACATAAGCTCTTTATCGGTAGCATTGTCACAATTCTTTATTTTTGTTTTAGTGCACTTGTCCTTAAGTTCACTAATTTGTTTCCTTTGTTTTATGCAAATTTCATTAAAGAATTGGACTTGTTTCTCTAGCTCATCATATGTGTAAGTGCAATCAAGTCCCTAATGTGGGTTTCGGTGATAATGACCACACAATTAGGGGACTAATGAGATTTATCGAGATTACAAGCAGGTAAAACTAAAAGGAGGATTATATACATGATGGTGGAGCCCCCAAATACAAAAGGACATGGCATTCGACTCAAAGGCGTTTAAATTTCATTTACTTTTTGAATTTGAGTTTAGGAAAGCTGTACTACAAAGGGGGATGCATCTCGCAAGCTTAAACATGCAACCAAGTGCTAATCTTTCACCAATCATCCTCCAATACCTTGCCTAGTCAGCCTGCTTAACAATTTTCAATTCAGAGCTGACAGGCCAAAGTAGCACTGCCGCTCTTTGAGCAGCAGTGCCGTGGAGCAGCACTGCCGTGACTTAAATTCTGACCATTGGTGAAGGGGTATTTCCTTTACTCCAATTCTCTCCCAATGGTCACTCTTTGACCATTTTGCACCAGAACTCATCTAGAGCAACTCTTCTCCTCTCTCTCACTCCATTGGAGCACCTCAAGCTTCTCCCCATCGATTCCCTTTCGATTCCTTGAGAGAGTGAGCCTCCAAACTGAGAAAGAGAGCTCTCCAACCTGTTCTTCATCGCCTAAAGCACTTGGTTCGCTTTCAAGCTGACGGTTTGCATTTGTTACTCTTGGAGCAAGGCTCCTAGCCGGCTAGAGCATCGCCCGTGGAGCTTGCCAACTTGTGTGGCAACCCCGGGAGGTTTGTAATCACCCCAAGCAGCTAGTGAAATCACCCCCTCACCTCAAGAGTTCATTCTCTTGACTTGAGAACGAGGATAGGGTTCCGTGAAACCCAAGCCTTGGTGGCTTCCTCAACAACGCGGACTTAAGGCAATGGTCGGCTAATAGCTACTTTAGAACTAGCCATTAGGGAGTGTCGGACCGAGACCAAAATGGTCCGACGGTCCTGCCAATTGGTCTGACGGTGCGCAGGCTGCCCACCAAAGAGGACCAACGGCTCTATTGGTTTGGGGCACTTATAAATACCCCCCATGGCTGGCCGAAACAAGGATGTTAGAGTGATAGGTCGAGATGGCGGACTAGAGAGGGTGAATATTCCTTTCTAAAACTAATTGCGGCCGGCTAACCGAAACAAATGCGGATTAAACTACTCGGTCTAGCCAAGACTACGCCCCTCTATCTAAGTTCTCAAGCACCTTACCAAAGATCCTAATTGAGCAACTAAGGTGCCGAGCTAGGTAGAGTTCATCTACGCAATTCTAGTTTGCAAGGTCACACAAACCTATGCAACTAGTGCTCAAACAACCGGGGAGCTCCTACACATGCTAGTATGCAAAAGCACAAAGCCTAAGCTCACTAGCACTACTCAATAGCAAGGCTACACAAGCCAAACTAGAGAGCACAACAATTACTTAACTACACAAACTAAGCAATGTAACTAGCAAGGCTACACAAGCCAACTATTTACTCACGGGAGCTACAACTATGCTACACAAGCAAGCTAACTACACAAGAGCAACAACACAAGCACAATATATGAATGAATAAATACAAGCTTATGTTAGGAATAAGCAAACCAATGGAATGAACAATGTTGACACGATGATTTTTATCCTGAGGTTCGGTGGCTTGCCAACCACCTACTCCCCGTTGAGGCAAGCTCAAGGTTGCCGCCAGTCCTCTTGCTAGTGGTGACCCTCAAGTCACACTCTCCCACATGGAGTGCTCACCACGAGCTCTAGCACTTGATATGGCTGGACCACTTGACGCTCTTCACACCTCGCTCTACTAGAGTTGCTCTTCGCGTCTCCTACAGGGCGAGCGCAACACCCCTCACGTTGAGTTGCAAGCCGGGGCTTCACGACGGAGATCAC
>JAHUYU010000836.1:0-18183 GCA_030439765.1 Tripidium arundinaceum
GAGCAGTAGAAGAAAGCGTCCGACCAGTTTAACTGGTAATACGAGCGGAGATAATTGAAGCCGACCAGTTTTACTGGTTCGCAGACCTCGGACTCAACCAAGTAAGGCTTGTCAGAAGGATGTAAGGGGCTCAAAATAAAATTTAAAATTCTCTACCTTAGGCGAAGTGTAGCCACTTAGACTCCTTAGTCAATAAGGAGGGTAATCAGAAAAAAACATTACATTCATCGCCAGATGAAGTGTAGTCACTTAGTCCCCGAGCCTGACAGTAGGTGACTTAGTCACATGGTGCCAGGGTTTAAAAAAGAAAGAGAAAATCCCAACTCAGTTGAGAAAAAGTCTGTGATTCAGCCACAACGCGGTCCCTGAGCTCTGCTGAGGGCTCAGTCACCAGCTCTGCTGATGACAAAATGTGCAACTCTGCTGTCGACCAGTCCCCAGCTCTGCTGTGGGCCCGAAGCGCAGTCCCCAGCTCTGTTGTGGACTCAGTCCCCGAGCTCCACTAAGGGACATGTATGCAGCTCTGCTGCCGACCAGTCCCCAACTCTGCTGTGGGCCCTATTCGCAGTCCCTAGCTCTGCTGCAGACCCAGCCCCCGAGCTCTGCTAAGGGACATGTATGCAGCTCTGCTGCCGATCAGTCCCCAGCTCTGCTGTGGGCCTGATCCGCAGTCCCTAGCTCTGCTGCGGACCCAGTCTTCGAGCTCCGCTAAGGGACATGTATGCAGCTCTGCTGCCGACCAGTCCCCAGCTCTACTGTGAGCTCAGTGCACATGACGATGAAGCCCACACGACGAGTAATCTGACCAACTAGTCGGCGAGCACTGAGCAATTCAGCAACTGGTCGGCGGTGAGGTGAGCGTCGATCGGTCCGACCAGTTGATCAGTGGTGAAGTCCGGCCGCCAGGTAGTGGGACCACCCGAACGATGATCTTCTTGCCCTTCCCGAGTGATCCAGTCCCCGAGCGTAAGTTCGGCAACCAAATCTTGCCTTGATTGAAACCAGATGGAGTAGTTGGCGTGTCGCGATGTTCGAGTAGATGAACGTGGTTCGAACGGCTCGCTTGACGGCTTGCACGACTCTGAACGGCTCACATGATGGCTCAACGTGGCTCGCTTGACGGCTTGGTCGGCTCGCTTGAAGGTTTGTGCGGCTCGCTTAGCGGCTCACCTTCGGCTTGCTTGATAGCTCGATCGGTTCGAACGACTTGATTTGTTCGGACGAGGTTGAACTCGTGTTGGAGACGTGGAGGAGCAACAACAAATCTGTACGTGTATGGCTCACGCACATGCACAAACACACATACGAATCTTGGTCCTTGCATGATCTTCAATATTTAACTTGCATGATGATGCACCCCCGGCGTCTTCCTTCTGTTGCCAGTTTTGATCTTGTTGGAGTAGGACTCTGGTCGGCCATTGCTGACATATGATCTCCAAGCTGTTGACGACCACGAACTCTGGGCGCCAAACTCCGATGCGATGACGAGCGTCAGGAGCGTCCTGTCGGTGCCGGGTGAACCGCCAGCAAGTACGTGATCTCGAGGGCGACGAGAGTCATCATGGCTGCCAACAATAGTAAAGTGAAGGCAAATAACATATAAAATACTGAATTGCGGATAACTTAGCTGTTCATCGTGGTGGTGGACATGACATCCGGATGTTTGGGTGGATGATAGCCTGAAGATGAATCGTTGATCCTGGTGATAATCGGTATAAATGCATGCGCACATTCATAGCAGGTACATGATGAGGCGTGACGATTAAGTTGTGTCCCAATGCAGAGACCTAGGCCCGAACTCCAGTATCGCCGCAAACCTGCCGCTAGGATTTGCTTCTGAACACGAGTTTTGTCGCATGCTTAGCATGTCGAGTCTTGTCGCGTGTTGATGAAGGACGCCGCCGCAATCCACTGAGTTGCCATGGTCGACGTTGATTTTGAGATCCCATCTGGTTCATCGGAGGATCAGCGCGCACGACCCCTACTTGGCGCGCCACTGTCGACGAAATATGGTCGGCAGTCCACCGAGGGGTATACCTACGATGGTAGATTGATCGATAGAGGTGCGTGTAATCAGGAACCGGATGGTAACAGAGACACAAGACACAAGGTTTATACAGGTTCGGGCCGTCAGCGTGACGTAATACCCTACGTCCTGTGCTCCGTTGATTTGTATTGAGATATTATCTGGATCGATGACCTATCTACTAGGGGACCCCTGCCCCTCCTTATATACTCTGAAGGGACATGATTACAAGTAAAGTATCCTATTTGGTACAATACAATAACCGTGCAGTGCATGTCGTCCAGCGCTACCACACTGCTCTGTTTGCTCGCTTGGTCGCTGCGCCCCACACTCGGCGCGAGCTCTACCCCGCATTCATCCCAGCGCCCAGCGCACTTGGCCAAAGTCGCCACTCCACTCGTTTGCCACCCCCCCGGCCCGTGTCGTGCCACACTCGCGCGGGCAAGAAAGAGGGATGAGTCTGTAATCTCAGTTGTGAGGTACAGTCTTGTCCCTATAACAAATGAATATTTTTCTCTTAGAGGGTTGTCTCATCCCCACTAACTCTCTTACAAACGCCTTCGAAATTGTGGCCGCCACATCCCACTTCATGGCATACCTGTAACAAAAAAAAACATGGTATGTTTCATGATGGCATTCTTGCTGATTTAGGATTACACCCTTTCCCTATTGTGTCATCAACCAAGGAAATTTAGAGGTGTAGATGGTCGTGCTTAGGTCATCGATTGAGCTTGCTGGGCGGCACGACACAACCTGTCACCTTCACAATGTCGGGCTATGCCACATGTTTTGACCATCTCTATTTTAAAGTTTCCATCACTCCATTTCCACATATTGTTTTTGTGCGTTGTGGTGCCCATCTTCCGACCACCGGCCTTCAGTATCACCCTAAGCTCGTCTCTTCTTGAAGTTAACAACAAAATATATGAAATCCTGTGGGGGATATGACCCCCGGGTACCACAAGATGGTACATGGGCCGCACCATCAGGGGTGGCTCAGCCCATAAGATGAAGGCATGCGGCGCACAGCACTGGTCGACATGCACTGCACGGTTATTGTATTGTACCAAATAGGATACTTTACTTGTAATCATGTCCCTTCAGAGTATATAAGGAGGGGCAGGGGTCCCCTAGTAGATAGGTCATCGATCCAGATAATATCTCAATACAAATCAACGGAGCACAGGACGTAGGGTATTACGTCACGCTGACGGCCCGAACCTGTATAAACCTTGTGTCTTGTGTCTCTGTTACCATCCGGTTCCTGATTACACGCACCTCTATCGATCAATCTACCATCGTAGGTATACCCCTCGGTGGACTGCCGACCATATTTCGTCGACAGTGGCGCGCCAAGTAGGGGTCGTGCGCGCTGATCCTCCGATGAACCAGATGGGATCTCAAAATCAACGTCGACCATGGCAACTCAGTGGATTGCGGCGGCGTCCTTCATCAACACGCGACAAGACTCGACATGCTAAGCATGCGACAAAACTCGTGTTCAGAAGCAAATCCTAGCGGCAGGTTTGCGGCGATACTGGAGTTCGGGCCTAGGTCTCTGCATTGGGACACAACTTAATCGTCACGCCTCATCATGTACCTGCTATGAATGTGCGCATGCATTTATACCGATTATCACCAGGATCAACGATTCATCTTCAGGCTATCATCCACCCAAACATCCGGATGTCATGTCCACCACCACGATGAACAGCTAAGTTATCCGCAATTCAGTATTTTATATGTTATTTGCCTTCACTTTACTATTGTTGGCAGCCATGATGACTCTCGTCGCCCTCGAGATCACGTACTTGCTGGCGGTTCACCCGGCACCGACAGGACGCTCCTGACGCTCGTCATCGCATCGGAGTTTGGCGCCCAGAGTTCGTGGTCGTCAACAGCTTGGAGATCATATGTCAGCAATGGCCGACCAGAGTCCTACTCCAACAAGATCAAAACTGGCAACAGAAGGAAGACGCCGGGGGTGCATCATCATGCAAGTTAAATATTGAAGATCATGCAAGGACCAAGATTCGTATGTGTGTTTGTGCATGTGCGTGAGCCATACACGTACAGATTTGTTGTTGCTCCTCCACGTCTCCAACACGAGTTCAACCTCGTCCGAACAAATCAAGTCGTTCGAACCGATCGAGCTATCAAGCAAGCCGAAGGTGAGCCGCTAAGCGAGCCGCACAAACCTTCAAGCGAGCCGACCAAGCCGTCAAGCGAGCCACGTTGAGCCATCATGTGAGCCGTTCAGAGTCGTGCAAGCCGTCAAGCGAGCCGTTCGAACCACGTTCATCTACTCGAACATCGCGACACGCCAACTACTCCATCTGGTTTCAATCAAGGCAAGATTTGGTTGCCGAACTTACGCTCGGGGACTGGATCACTCGGGAAGGGCAAGAAGATCATCGTTCGGGTGGTCCCACTACCTGGCGGCCGGACTTCACCACTGATCAACTGGTCGGACCGATCGACGCTCACCTCACCGCCGACCAGTTGCTGAATTGCTCAGTGCTCGCCGACTAGTTGGTCAGATTACTCGTCGTGTGGGCTTCATCGTCATGTGCACTGAGCTCACAGTAGAGCTGGGGACTGGTCGGCAGCAGAGCTGCATACATGTCCCTTAGCGGAGCTCGAAGACTGGGTCCGCAGCAGAGCTAGGGACTGCGGATCAGGCCCACAGCAGAGCTGGGGACTGATCGGCAGCAGAGCTGCATACATGTCCCTTAGCAGAGCTCGGGGGCTGGGTCTGCAGCAGAGCTAGGGACTGCGAAATAGGGCCCACAGCAGAGTTGGGGACTGGTCGGCAGCAGAGCTGCATACATGTCCCTTAGTGAGCTCGGGGACTGAGTCCACAACAGAGCTGGGGACTGCGCTTCGGGCCCACAGCAGAGCTGGGGACTGGTCGACAGCAGAGTTGCACATTTTTGTCATCAGCAGAGCTGGTGACTGAGCCCTCAGCAGAGCTCAGGGACCGCGTTGTGGCTGAATCACAGACTTTTTCTCAAACTGAGTTGGGATTTTCTCTTTCTTTTTTAAACCCTGGCACCATGTGACTAAGTCACCTACTGTCAGGCTCGGGGACTAAGTGACTACACTTCATCTGGGCGATGAATGTAATGTTTTTCTGATTACCCTCCTTATTGACTAAGGAGTCTAAGTGCTACACTTCGCCTAAGGTAGAGAATTTTAAATTTTATTTGAGCCCCTTACATCCTTCTGACAAGCCTTACTTGGTTGAGTCCGAGGTCTGCGAACCAGTTAAAACTGGTCGGCTTCAATTATCTCCGCTCGTATTACCAGTTAAACTGGTCGGAACGCTTTCTTTCTACTGCTCGGCTTCAAGTTAAACTGGTCGGCATCGACTTTCTTCTACTGCTTGGCTTCAAGTTAAACTGGTCGGTGTCGACTATCACCTACTCGGACTTGATCAAGATGGCATCGTCAGAAGGATACAAGGCGCTCGAGAAACTAACTGTGGGGGATATGACCCCCGGGTACCACAAGATGATACATGGGCCGCAACATCAGAGGTGGCTCAACCCATAAGATGAAGGCGTGCGCGCACTGGTACTGGTCGGCATGCACCGCATGGTTATTGTATTGTACCAAATATGATACTTTACTTGTAATCCTATCCTTTCAGAGTATATAAGGAGGGGCAGGGGTCCCTAGGTAGATAGGTCATCGATCCAAATAATATCTCAATACAAACCAACAGAGCACAGGGTGTAGGGTGGTATTACGTCACGCTGACGGCCCGAACCTGTATAAACCTTGTGTCTTGTGTCTCTGTTACCATCCGGTTCCTGATTACGCGCACCTCTACCGATCAATCTACCATCGTAGGTATACCCCTCGGTAGACTGCCGACCATATTTCGTCGACAAATCCCAACTCATTAAAAGAGCCCCATTTCAGCTTTTAGGAAATAAAAAATCATTGTTGGTCTAGACATATGGTGCATAGCAGGTGAAAAAGAGAATATAATCACATTAGATTATTTACGGATGACAAATTACTCATGCATCCCCCTCCTCCTCCTCCCAAGAGAAATATATATGGCACTAGAATTTGCAAAAAGAAAATCTCACCAAAACTATAAAAATGTAATACAACTGGCCTTCTAACAAAGTAAAAATTGAGTTTTTGGCTAAACCATATAAAAAACCTAACCATAATATTTTCATCACACTTAGTTTTCCACACCTCCTATACATCAGTTGCTTGAATTTTGTGATCTCCGTCTATGTTGAAATCACAAGGTGGTTATGAATGTTTTTTCATTGTTTAGGGTTTCAAGACGATTTTGTGGTTATCCATGGCTAAAGGTCTAAGACTGTTTGTATATCTAAGTGAGAGCACCCATTATAGAGGTAAGCGTGAGAGCAATAACCTCACCCCTCCCACCTTTCATTCTTTATTTCACCGTAGACTTTTACCTTATTCGTTGCAGCTTTGAGGCACATTAGTCAGCAAGCCTCTCAAAGGCAACTAGGCAGATGAGGTGGGTGGGGGTAGTGAGGATGTGTCACCGGCTGGGGAGGGTGAGTCCGGATGGCGCGCTGGTGGGTGGCATCGGTGCGTTAGGTTCGGACGAGGTAGAAAAATGGAGTGGTCCCTGAGCTCTGCTGAGGGCTCAGTCACCAGCTCTGCTGATGACAAAATGTGCAACTCTGCTGTCGACCAGTCCCCAGCTCTGCTGTGGGCCCGAAGCGCAGTCCCCAGCTCTGTTGTGGACTCAGTCCCCGAGCTCCACTAAGGGACATGTATGCAGCTCTGCTGCCGACCAGTCCCCAACTCTGCTGTGGGCCCTATTCGCAGTCCCTAGCTCTGCTGCAGACCCAGCCCCCCGAGCTCTGCTAAGGGACATGTATGCAGCTCTGCTGCCGATCAGTCCCCAGCTCTGCTGTGGGCCTGATCCGCAGTCCTAGCTCTGCTGCGGACCCAGTCTTCGAGCTCCGCTAAGGGACATGTATGCAGCTCTGCTGCCGACCAGTCCCCAGCTCTACTGTGAGCTCAGTGCACATGACGATGAAGCCCACACGACGAGTAATCTGACCAACTAGTCGGCGAGCACTGAGCAATTCAGCAACTGGTCGGCGGTGAGGTGAGCGTCGATCGGTCCGACCAGTTGATCAGTGGTGAAGTCCGGCCGCCAGGTAGTGGGACCACCCGAACGACTGATCTTCTTGCCCTTCCCGAGTGATCCAGTCCCCGAGCGTAAGTTCGGCAACCAAATCTTACCTTGATTGAAACCAGATGGAGTAGTTGGCGTGTCGCGATGTTCGAGTAGATGAACGTGGTTCGAACGGCTCGCTTGACGGCTTGCACGACTCTGAACGGCTCACATGATGGCTCAACGTGGCTCGCTTGACGGCTTGGTCGGCTCGCTTGAAGGTTTGTGCGGCTCGCTTAGCGGCTCACCTTCGCTTGCTTGATAGCTCGATCGGTTCGAACGACTTGATTTGTTCGGACGAGGTTGAACTCGTGTTGGAGACGTGGAGGAGCAACAACAAATCTGTACGTGTATGGCTCACGCACATGCACAAACACACATACGAATCTTGGTCCTTGCATGATCTTCAATATTTAACTTGCATGATGATGCACCCCCGGCCGTCTTCCTTCTGTTGCCAGTTTTGATCTTGTTGGAGTAGGACTCTGGTCGGCCCATTGCTGACATATGATCTCCAAGCTGTTGACGACCACGAACTCTGGGCGCCAAACTCCGATGCGATGACGAGCGTCAGGAGCGTCCTGTCGGTGCCGGGGTGAACCGCCAGCAAGTACGTGATCTCGAGGGCGACGAGAGTCATCATGGCTGCCAACAATAGTAAAGTGAAGGCAAATAACATATAAAATACTGAATTGCGGATAACTTAGCTGTTCATCGTGGTGGTGGACATGACATCCGGATGTTTGGGTGGATGATAGCCTGAAGATGAATCGTTGATCCTGGTGATAATCGGTATAAATGCATGCGCACATTCATAGCAGGTACATGATGAGGCGTGACGATTAAGTTGTGTCCCAATGCAGAGACCTAGGCCCGAACTCCAGTATCGCCGCAAACCTGCCGCTAGGATTTGCTTCTGAACACGAGTTTTGTCGCATGCTTAGCATGTCGAGTCTTGTCGCGTGTTGATGAAGGACGCCGCCGCAATCCACTGAGTTGCCATGGTCGACGTTGATTTTGAGATCCCATCTGGTTCATCGGAGGATGCAGCGCGCAGCGACCCCTACTTGGCGCGCCACTGTCGACGAAATATGGTCGGCAGTCCTCCGAGGGGTATACCTACGATGGTAGATTGATCGATAGAGGTGCGTGTAATCAGGAACCGGATGGTAACAGAGACACAAGACACAAGGTTTATACAGGTTCGGGCCGTCAGCGTGACGTAATACCCTTACGTCCTGTGCTCCGTTGATTTGTATTGAGATATTATCTGGATCGATGACCTATCTACTAGGGGACCCCTGCCCCTCCTTATATACTCTGAAGGGACATGATTACAAGTAAAGTATCCTATTTGGTACAATACAATAACCGTGCAGTGCATGTCGACCAGTGCTGTGCGCCGCATGCCTTCATCTTATGCGGCTGAGCCACCCCTGATGGTGCGGCCCATGTACCATCTTGTGGTACCCGGGGGTCATATCCCCCACAGGATTTCATATATTTTGTTGTTAACTTCTCAAGGAAGAGACGAGCTTAGGGTGATACTGAAGGCCGTGGTCGGAAGATGGCACCACAACGCACAAAAACAATATGTGGAAATGGAGTGATGGAAACTTTAAAATAGAGATGGTCAAAACATGTGGCATAGCCCGACATTGTGAAGGTGACAGGTTGTGTCGTGCCGCCCAGCAAGCTCAATCGATGACCTAAGCACGACCATCTACACCTCTAAATTTCCTTGGTTGATGACACAATAGGGAAAGGGTGTAATCCTAAATCAGCAAGAATGCCATCATGAAACATACCATGTTTTTTTTTGTTACAGGTATGCCATGAAGTGGGATGTGGCGGCCACAATTTCGAAGGCGTTTGTAAGAGAGTTAGTGGGGATGAGACAACCCTCTAAGAGAAAAATATTCATTTGTTTTATAGGGACAAGACTGTACCTCACAACTGAGATTACAGACTCATCCCTCTTTCTTGCCCGCGCGAGTGTGGCACGACACGGGGGCCGGGGGGGGTGAGGCAAACGAGTGGAGTGGCGACTTTGGCCAAGTGCGCTGGGCGCTGGGATGAATGCGGGGTTAGAGCTCGCGCCGAGTGTGGGGCGCAGCGACCAAGCGAGCAAAACAGAGCAGTGTGGTAGCGCTGGACGATCGCGGGCCATGGTTTGTAGACTAAAAAGCATGGCAGCCCGACACAATGCTTGGGGAGCACAGAGCCAGGTCAAGCGATAAGGAGATGCAGCGTGGAGGAGGAGGAAAAGGAGGCTGCAATGCAAACCCACTTGTCAGAAAAAACTCATCACATATTAGCTATGTAAACTAAACGTAGGCCAAAAATAAACTACTCCTTTTCAAGGAAACATGAGAGGAATGAGTCTATCCTAAGCTAGTCCTCCAACTGGACGCACGACAAACTCAGGGCCTGTTTGGACCGAAGGAATACCATAGGAAAATTGCAGGAATCAGAAACGGAGGAAAGAAAATTGATACGAGCGTTTGGAATGGAGGAACCACCCAACCCGTTCCTCTAGAATACTGTAGCTTTGCCATCAATTTCACCGGAATGAAAGAATCCATTCTGATCCATTGTTTTGTTTTCCTTCGCTGAAGCCCGATGTAGCTCGTGTGAAGTGGAGGAAAAAAGAGCAGCTTGTGGGGTCATATCAGTGCCTAACAGATATTAAACACATGCATGTCGAATGGAAGAGAGGATCACCTTTAGTTTGTTTATCTTAATTTTCACCACTAAAATATAATTAGTACTCATATTTGCCTAACATCTTATGATTCCTATGTTATGGTGCCCATCTTCCGACCACGCGCCTTCAGTATCACCCTAAGCTCGTCTCTTCTTGAAGTTAACAACAAAATATATGAAATCCTGTGGGGGATATGACCCCCGGGTACCACAAGATGGTACATGGGCCGCACCATCAGGGGTGGCTCAGCCCATAAGATGAAGGCATGCGGCGCACAGCACTGGTCGACATGCACTGCACGGTTATTGTATTGTACCAAATAGGATACTTTACTTGTAATCATGTCCCTTCAGAGTATATAAGGAGGGGCAGGGGTCCCCTAGATAGGTCATCGATCCAGATAATATCTCAATACAAATCAACGGAGCACAGGACGTAGGGTATTACGTCACGCTGACGGCCCGAACCTGTATAAACCTGTGTCTTGTGTCTCTGTTACCATCCGGTTCGCTGATTACACGCACCTCTATCGATCAATCTACCATCGTAGGTATACCCCTCGGTGGACTGCCGACCATATTTCGTCGACAGTGGCGCGCCAAGTAGGGGTCGTGCGCGCTGATCCTCCGATGAACCAGATGGGATCTCAAAATCAACGTCGACCATGGCAACTCAGTGGATTGCGGCGGCGTCCTTCATCAACACGCGACAAGACTCGACATGCTAAGCATGCGACAAAACTCGTGTTCAGAAGCAAATCCTAGCGGCAGGTTTGCGGCGATACTGGAGTTCGGGCCTAGGTCTCTGCATTGGGACACAACTTAATCGTCACGCCTCATCATGTACCTGCTATGAATGTGCGCATGCATTTATACCGATTATCACCAGGATCAACGATTCATCTTCAGGCTATCATCCACCCAAACATCCGGATGTCATGTCCACCACCACGATGAACAGCTAAGTTATCCGCAATTCAGTATTTTATATGTTATTTGCCTTCACTTTACTATTGTTGGCAGCCATGATGACTCTCGTCGCCCTCGAGATCACGTACTTGCTGGCGGTTCACCCGGCACCGACAGGACGCTCCTGACGCTCGTCATCGCATCGGAGTTTGGCGCCCAGAGTTCGTGGTCGTCAACAGCTTGGAGATCATATGTCAGCAATGGCCGACCAGAGTCCTACTCCAACAAGATCAAAACTGGCAACAGAAGGAAGACGCCGGGGGTGCATCATCATGCAAGTTAAATATTGAAGATCATGCAAGGACCAAGATTCGTATGTGTGTTTGTGCATGTGCGTGAGCCATACACGTACAGATTTGTTGTTGCTCCTCCACGTCTCCAACACGAGTTCAACCTCGTCCGAACAAATCAAGTCGTTCGAACCGATCGAGCTATCAAGCAAGCCGAAGGTGAGCCGCTAAGCGAGCCGCACAAAACCTTCAAGCGAGCCGACCAAGCCGTCAAGCGAGCCACGTTGAGCCATCATGTGAGCGTTCAGAGTCGTGCAAGCCGTCAAGCGAGCCGTTCGAACCACGTTCATCTACTCGAACATCGCGACACGCCAACTACTCCATCTGGTTTCAATCAAGGTAAGATTTGGTTGCCGAACTTACGCTCGGGGACTGGATCACTCGGGAAGGGCAAGAAGATCATCGTTCGGGTGGTCCCACTACCTGGCGGCCGGACTTCACCACTGATCAACTGGTCGGACCGATCGACGCTCACCTCACCGCCGACCAGTTGCTGAATTGCTCAGTGCTCGCCGACTAGTTGGTCAGATTACTCGTCGTGTGGCTTCATCGTCATGTGCACTGAGCTCACAGTAGAGCTGGGGGACTGGTCGGCAGCAGAGCTGCATACATGTCCCTTAGCGGAGCTCGAAGACTGGGTCCGCAGCAGAGCTAGGGACTTGCGGATCAGGCCCACAGCAGAGCTGGGGACTGATCGGCAGCAGAGCTGCATACATGTCCCTTAGCAGAGCTCGGGGGCTGGGTCTGCAGCAGAGCTAGGGACTGCGAATAGGGGCCCACAGCAGAGTTGGGGACTGGTCGGCAGCAGAGCTGCATACATGTCCCTTAGTGGAGCTCGGGGACTGAGTCCACAACAGAGCTGGGGACTGCGCTTCGGGCCCACAGCAGAGCTGGGGACTGGTCGACAGCAGAGTTGCACATTTTGTCATCAGCAGAGCTGGTGACTGAGCCCTCAGCAGAGCTCAGGGACCACTCCATTTTTCTACCTCGTCCGAACCTAACGCACCGATGCCACCCACCAGCGCGCCATCCGGACTCCACCCCTCCCCAGCCGGTGACACATCCTCACTACCCCACCCACCTCATCTGCCTAGTTGCCTTTGAGAGGCTTGCTGACTAATGTGCCTCAAAGCTGCAACGAATAAGGTAAAAGTCTACGGTGAAATAAAGAATGAAAGGTGGGAGGGGTGAGGTTATTGCTCTCACGCTTACCTCTATAATGGGTGCTCTCACTTAGATATACAACAGTCTTAGACCTTTAGCCATGGATAACCACAAAATCGTCTTGAAACCCTAAACAATGAAAAACATTCATAACCACCTTGTGATTTCAACATAGACGGAGATCACAAAATTCAAGCAACTGATGTATAGGAGGTGTGGAAAACTAAGTGTGATGAAAATATATGGTTAGGTTTTTTATATGGTTTAGCCAAAAACTCAATTTTTACTTTGTTAGAAGGCCAGTTGTATTACATTTTTATAGTTTTGGTGAGATTTTCTTTCTTGCAAATTCTAGTGCCATATATATTTCTCTTGGGAGGAGGAGGAGGGGGATGCATGAGTAATTTGTCATCCGTAAATAATCTAATGTGATTATATTCTCTTTTTTCAACCTGCTATGCACCATATGTCTAGACCAACAATGATTTTTTATTTCCTAAAAGCTGAAATGGGGCTCTTTTAATGGAGTTGGGATTTGTCGACGAAACTATGGTCGGCAGTCTACCGAGGGGTATACCTACGATGGTAGATTGATCGGTAGAGGTGCGCGTAATCAGGAACCGGATGGTAACAGAGACACAAGACACAAGGTTTATACAGGTTCGGGCCGTCAGCGTGACGTAATACCCTACACCCTGTGCTCTGTTGGTTTGTATTGAGATATTATTTGGATCGATGACCTATCTACTAGGGACCCCCTGCCCCTCCTTATATACTCTGAAAGGATAGGATTACAAGTAAAGTATCATATTTGGTACAATACAATAACCATGCGGTGCATGCCGACCAGTACCGTGCGCCGCACGCCTTCATCTTATGGGTTGAGCCACCTCCTCTGATGTTGCGGCCCATGTATCATTCTTGTGGTACCCCGGGGGTCATATCCCCCACAGTTAGTTCTCGAGCGCCTTGTATCCTTCTGACGATGCCATCTTGATCAAGTCCGAGTAGGTGAAGTCGACACCCGACCAGTTTAACTTGAAGCCAAGCAGTAGAAGAAAGTCGATGCCGACCAGTTTAACTTGAAGCCGAGCAGTAGAAGAAAGCGTCCGACCAGTTTAACTGGTAATACGAGCGGAGATAATTGAAGCCGACCAGTTTTACTGGTTCGCAGACCTCGGACTCAACCAAGTAAGGCTTGTCAGAAGGATGTAAGGGGCTCAAAATAAAATTTAAAATTCTCTACCTTAGGCGAAGTGTAGCCACTTAGACTCCTTAGTCAATAAGGAGGGTAATCAGAAAAAACATTACATTCATCGCCAGATGAAGTGTAGTCACTTAGTCCCCGAGCCTGACAGTAGGTGACTTAGTCACATGGTGCCAGGGTTTAAAAAAGAAAGAGAAAATCCCAACTCAGTTGAGAAAAAGTCTGTGATTCAGCCACAACGCGGTCCCTGAGCTCTGCTGAGGGCTCAGTCACCAGCTCTGCTGATGACAAAATGTGCAACTCTGCTGTCGACCAGTCCCCAGCTCTGCTGTGGGCCCGAAGCGCAGTCCCCAGCTCTGTTGTGGACTCAGTCCCCGAGCTCCACTAAGGGACATGTATGCAGCTCTGCTGCCGACCCAGTCCCCAACTCTGCTGTGGGCCCTATTCGCAGTCCCTAGCTCTGCTGCAGACCCAGCCCCCGAGCTCTGCTAAGGGACATGTATGCAGCTCTGCTGCCGATCAGTCCCCAGCTCTGCTGTGGGCCTGATCCGCAGTCCCTAGCTCTGCTGCGGACCCAGTCTTCGAGCTCCGCTAAGGGACATGTATGCAGCTCTGCTGCCGACCAGTCCCCAGCTCTACTGTGAGCTCAGTGCACATGACGATGAAGCCCACACGACGAGTAATCTGACCAACTAGTCGCGAGCACTGAGCAATTCAGCAACTGGTCGGCGGTGAGGTGAGCGTCGATCGGTCCGACCAGTTGATCAGTGGTGAAGTCCGGCCGCCAGGTAGTGGGACCACCCGAACGATGATCTTCTTGCCCTTCCCGAGTGATCCAGTCCCCGAGCGTAAGTTCGGCAACCAAATCTTACCTTGATTGAAACCAGATGGAGTAGTTGGCGTGTCGCGATGTTCGAGTAGATGAACGTGGTTCGAACGGCTCGCTTGACGGCTTGCACGACTCTGAACGGCTCCACATGATGGCTCAACGTGGCTCGCTTGACGGCTTGGTCGGCTCGCTTGAAGGTTTGTGCGGCTCGCTTTAGCGGCTCACCTTCGGCTTGCTTGATAGCTCGATCGGTTCGAACGACTTGATTTGTTCGGACGAGGTTGAACTCGTGTTGGAGACGTGGAGGAGCAACAACAAATCTGTACGTGTATGGCTCACGCACATGCACAAACACACATACGAATCTTGGTCCTTGCATGATCTTCAATATTTAACTTGCATGATGATGCACCCCCGCGTCTTCCTTCTGTTGCCAGTTTTGATCTTGTTGGAGTAGGACTCTGGTCGGCCATTGCTGACATATGATCTCCAAGCTGTTGACGACCACGAACTCTGGGCGCCAAACTCCGATGCGATGACGAGCGTCAGGAGCGTCCTGTCGGTGCCGGTGTGAACCGCCAGCAAGTACGTGATCTCGAGGGCGACGAGAGTCATCATGGCTGCCAACAATAGTAAAGTGAAGGCAAATAACATATAAAATACTGAATTGCGGATAACTTAGCTGTTCATCGTGGTGGTGGACATGACATCCGGATGTTTGGTGGATGATAGCCTGAAGATGAATCGTTGATCCTGGTGATAATCGGTATAAATGCATGCGCACATTCATAGCAGGTACATGATGAGGCGTGACGATTAAGTTGTGTCCCCAATGCAGAGACCTAGGCCCGAACTCCAGTATCGCCGCAAACCTGCCGCTAGGATTTGCTTCTGAACACGAGTTTTGTCGCATGCTTAGCATGTCGAGTCTTGTCGCGTGTTGATGAAGGACGCCGCCGCAATCCACTGAGTTGCCATGGTCGACGTTGATTTTGAGATCCCATCTGGTTCATCGGAGGATCAGCGCGCACGACCCCTACTTGGCGCGCCACTGTCGACGAAATATGGTCGGCAGTCCACCGAGGGGTATACCTACGATGGTAGATTGATCGATAGAGGTGCGTGTAATCAGGAACCGGATGGTAACAGAGACACAAGACACAAGGTTTATACAGGTTCGGGCCGTCAGCGTGACGTAATACCCTACGTCCTGTGCTCCGTTGATTTGTATTGAGATATTATCTGGATCGATGACCTATCTACTAGGGGACCCCTGCCCCTCCTTATATACTCTGAAGGGACATGATTACAAGTAAAGTATCCTATTTGGTACAATACAATAACCGTGCAGTGCATGTCGACCAGTGCTGTGCGCCGCATGCCTTCATCTTATGGGCTGAGCCACCCCTGATGGTGCGGCCCATGTACCATCTTGTGGTACCCGGGGGTCATATCCCCCACAGGATTTCATATATTTTGTTGTTAACTTCAAGAAGAGACGAGCTTAGGGTGATACTGAAGGCCGGTGGTCGGAAGATGGGCACCACAACGCACAAAAACAATATGTGGAAATGGAGTGATGGAAACTTTAAAATAGAGATGGTCAAAACATGTGGCATAGCCCGACATTGTGAAGGTGACAGGTTGTGTCGTGCCGCCCAGCAAGCTCAATCGATGACCTAAGCACGACCATCTACACCTCTAAATTTCCTTGGTTGATGACACAATAGGGAAAGGGTGTAATCCTAAATCAGCAAGAATGCCATCATGAAACATACCATGTTTTTTTTTGTTACAGGTATGCCATGAAGTGGGATGTGGCGGCCACAATTTCGAAGGCGTTTGTAAGAGAGTTAGTGGGGATGAGACAACCCTCTAAGAGAAAAATATTCATTTGTTATAGGGACAAGACTGTACCTCACAACTGAGATTACAGACTCATCCCTCTTTCTTGCCCGCGCGAGTGTGGCACGACACGGGCCGGGGGGGTGGCAAACGAGTGGAGTGGCGACTTTGGCCAAGTGCGCTGGGCGCTGGGATGAATGCGGGGTAGAGCTCGCGCCGAGTGTGGGGCGCAGCGACCAAGCGAGCAAACAGAGCAGTGTGGTAGCGCTGGACGATCGCGGGCCATGGTTGTAGACTAAAAAGCATGGCAGCCCGACAATGCTTGGGGAGCACAGAGCAGGTCAAGCGATAAGGAGATGCAGCGTGGAGGAGGAGGAAAAGGAGGCTGCAATGCAAACCCACTTGTCAGAAAAACTCATCACATATTAGCTATGTAAACTAAACGTAGGCCAAAAATAAACTACTCCTTTTCAAGGAAACATGAGAGGAATGAGTCTATCCTAAGCTAGTCCTCCAACTGGACGCACGACAAACTCAGGGCCTGTTTGGAACGAAGGAATCCAAAACACAGAAATAGGAACAAACACGGGAATAAGGTATGGTGAAAAGTGGAAAACTACAGGATTTCAAAACATGGGAATAGAAAATTTGGGCTGTTTGGAACACAGGAATCCATAACATAGGAATCATAATATGTTAGGCAAATATGAGTACTAATTATATTTTAGTGGTGAAAATTAAGATAAACAAACTAAAGGTGATCCTCTCTTCCATTCGACATGCATGTGTTTAATATCTGTTAGGCACTGATATGACCCCACAAGCTGCTCTTTTTTCCTCCACTTCACACGAGCTACATCGGGCTTCAGCGAAGGAAAACAAAACAATGGATCAGAATGGATTCTTTCATTCCGGTGAAATTGATGGCAAGCTACAGTATTCTAGAGGAACGGGTTGGGTGGTTCCTCCATTCCAAACGCTCGTATCAATTTTCTTTCCTCCGTTTCTGATTCCTGCAATTTTCCTATGGTATTCCTTCGGTCCAAACACACCCTCAGCTTGATCGGCCAGTCCCGGCGGCGCAACCACAAACAAACACAGGAAGAGGCATGCTCCTTGCTCGCCAAATGGCAAATGCAGAGACGGACCGGAGCAGTAAAAATCAGAGAACTGGGCAAGTGGGCAGTGGGCCAGACGGCCAGTGGCTCTTCACTTCTTCAGTGGGTGAGGCAGTGCAGACGTGCCGTGCCAGTGAGCGAGTGCCGAGCGGGGGAGGTGCCGTGCCGAGGGCCCCTGGACACTGCAGTTGGAACAGCGCCACGACCACGAGCCAGGCGGGGGCGGCCCCCCCTCGTCCCCTTCTGTCGCTTTTAGGCTGCGTCCGATCGAGCGGACAAGCACAGGCCCCAGCCGTCACGTCTCCCGGAACGGGACATCAGACATGGGGGGAGAGTCAGGAGAAAGCGCCGAATCCACCACCACCAAAATGGCGTCTCGCCCCCGCCGCACGCCGCTGCCGCTGCCGAGTGCCGACCTCGGGAGTGGTGGGGGGAACCAAGCCGAAACGAAACGAAACCATGCAGCGCATAGCGCAAGCAGTGGAGTGGGCTGTGTGGGTGGGGGTGCACGGCGGTATTGGCCTATTGGGCGGAGGCGCAGGCAAACGGGGAAAGGACGATAGGGGGTTAGGGGTGGATGTGGATGGAACCGTGGGGGCGCGACAGCGACGTGGGACGGTAAAACTGTGCCTCGTACGTTCGTCGTCTACCAGCGCCAGCGGTTGTCCGTTGGCGATTGACACCAGCAGTCCAGCACGCGGCACCGGTTTGGGGAGCAACGCAGATGGACGTGGCCCCGGACGCACTGTTACAGTTAAGTCCGCACGGTGAAGTGAAAGCTAGTGGTATACTGTATTGGTGCACTCCGTACTCCGTACACGTAGAGGTAGAGATTGAGGAGGAG
>JAHUYU010000726.1:0-18841 GCA_030439765.1 Tripidium arundinaceum
TCAAGTGTTCGAGACTTCCAGTTTAGGTAAGTATGTTTTCCCAATTGCTCCTAATCCCTTTGTTGATCTACAACAATTATATATTTAATCAATGTTCAATTTTCTTTTGCTCTCAATTTTTTATTCTTAGAATAGAAGATTTGAGACTCTTCTGAAATTCTAATTTAGGATTTGGGAATCCCACACACTGCAGCTAGGGCAATGTGATATGAGACTATTTATCTCAAGTTCTCAACTAGGCAATTTACTAACTCTTTTGATTTAATATTGAATCTAGCATGACATAATTTTGGTAAATCACTTACTAATTGATTCTAAAATTTTAGTGGTCTCATGTTTCCCAAAAGGCACACATCTCGTAGCGAGAAGAAAAAAAGAGATGGTTAGAAGAGTTGGTACAATAACATTTATAATTTACTTGATAAGAATGTTTTTTCTATGTATTAAAATTCATTAGAAACATCATTATTGTTATATTATAGTTATATTAGAGGACCCATCTTTTTTGCTTCCCTCCATGCCACTAAATTGATAGGACCGGACCTGCCATCTGATAGCTACACCGATTAGAGCTCGATCAAGAGCACACTCCACTCACATAAGCACTTGCGATTGCGATTTGGTGAGACTGGGGGTGATCTAGTTCATTTGTATTGAGAGTTTGCATCTTGTGGCACTAGAGGATCATTGTTGCTATGGATTTCTTGTCACTCTTGGTGGATCAGCAAGGCGCCTTTGAGCACTATGTGGTGATTTTATGGGGCCTTTGGTGGAGAAGATTGTGAGGGTCTTTGTGCTCATCCCCGCAGGAGAGCGCGAAGAGCAACTCTAGTGTATTCGTGACTTGTGAGTGCCTTGTTGATTAACTTGATCATAGGCAAGCACCCACGCGATCAAGCTTGAGTGCTTGCTAGACTTATGGAGGAGCAGTGATCCAAGGACTCACCTCAACGGGACACAGGTTGCTGGCAAGAACCGATCCTTGGAGAAAAAACTTACGTAAACTTGTTCCCTTGGTTTGCCCCCTATTACACTTGCTCTTTTACCTATGCAATCCTTTGCATGTGTAGTTGCTAGAATAGTCGACTATAGCTTAGTTCATGTTGTTGCTTACCTTGTGTAGTTTTACTAGTTGACTAGAGTAATTCTAAGTAGCTTGTGTACTCTAGTGATTATTTATGTAGACAATCTAAAAACAATGGCGGTGACCCGACTGAGGACACGATAGGGCAACGTCAGCCAGGCCAAGGGCATGATGTGGTGACCATCGCTGTAAGGACCAGTTGGATAGCTAGAGGAGGGGTGAATAGCCTATAAAAAATCTTTCACGACACAAACAAAACTAGGCGCAAATATTAGTAGCAAAGGTGATCTCTAATAATTCTACGCGCTAAGCCTAGCACACTAAGACAAGCCTTCATACACAATTCTATTAGCAAGAAAGGCAACAACCTAATCACTAGAGTACACAAGCTACTTAGAATTACTCTAGTCAACTAGTAAAACTACACAAGGTAAGCAACAACATGAACTAAGCTATAGTCGACTATTCTAGCAACTACACATGCAAAGGATTGCATAGGTAAAAGAGCAAGTGTAATAGGGGGCAAACCAAGGGAACAAGTTTACGTAAGTTTTTTCTCCAAGGATCGGTTCTTGCCAGCAACCTGTGTCCCGTTGAGGTGAGTCCTTGGATCACTGCTCCTCCATAAGTCTAGCAAGCACTCAAGCTTGATCGCGTGGGTGCTTGCCTATGATCAAGTTAATCAACAAGGCACTCACAAGTCACGAATACACTAGAGTTGCTCTTCGCGCTCTCCTGCGGGGATGAGCACAAAGACCCTCACAATCTTCTCCACCAAAGGCCCCATAAAATCACCACATAGTGCTCAAAGGCGCCTTGCTGATCCACCAAGAGTGACAAGAAATCCATAGCAACAATGATCCTCTAGTGCCACAAGATGCAAACTCTCAATACAAATGAACTAGATCACCCCCAGTCTCACCAAATCGCAATCGCAAGTGCTTATGTGAGTGGAGTGTGCTCTTGATCGAGCTCTAATCGGTGTAGCTATCAGATGGCAGGTCCGGTCCTATCAATTTAGTGGCATGGAGGGAAGCAAAAAAGATGGGTCCTCTAATATAACTATAATATAACAATAATGATGTTTCTAATGAATTTTAATACATAGAAAAAACATTCTTATCAAGTAAATTATAAATGTTATTGTACCAACTCTTCTAACCATCTCTTTTTTTCTTCTCGCTACGAGATGTGTGCCTTTTGGGAAACATGAGACCACTAAAATTTTAGAATCAATTAGTAAGTGATTTACCAAAATTATGTCATGCTAGATTCAATATTAAATCAAAAGAGTTAGTAAATTGCCTAGTTGAGAACTTGAGATAAATAGTCTCATATCACATTGCCCTAGCTGCAGTGTGTGGGATTCCCAAATCCTAAATTAGAATTTCAGAAGAGTCTCAAATCTTCTATTCTAAGAATAAAAAATTGAGAGCAAAAGAAAATTGAACATTGATTAAATATATAATTGTTGTAGATCAACAAAGGGATTAGGAGCAATTGGGAAAACATACTTACCTAAACTGGAAGTCTCGAACACTTGATCTTATGGACTCGTCACTCGCGTTGTGTGCACTCACTTGGTTGTAGCCTCCGTGTCGAGCTGTCAGTGAGGTAGTGAGTTGTGACGAGGGCGCAATGGAGGCGACGAGGTCACGGTGATGATAGCAACGCAATGGAGCGGTTTCACGGACACTAATGGATGCAATAGCCAGCGGACAGAAGGCAAGAGCGGTGGCTTCTCTTCTCACACAGGTTTCACGCTCTTAGCTTATGTTTTTCCCATGGGACACATTGAAGTTCCTTGAGTCTATTCTCTATTAGGCTAGAGGCCATCTGTACCTATAGTAGACATACATGGAGTTGGGCCCCTTGTGTTCAAGGGTCCAATGCAGCCGCCCACAGCTCGACCCTTCCCCCTCCCCCCGGGGGTCCGATCTATTAGATGGGATAGCAAAGAGAGCTAAAGAGCCTAACCACACCTCTATATATAGTCAACTCAAGAACTGGCCATTACAAAAAGTCTGCACTGAAAACGTACTCACCGAAGAGCTCCAACGGCTACTTCAACTAGCCGTTACTGTTGAACACTCCGGTGACATCTCCAGTGCAAGCACCAAAGAGTTCCAGTGAACACAGATTCCCTGAACTCACGTTAAAAACCCTCTCTGGACTAACACTCCGGAGACCACAACTGAGAACTCTGGTGAGCTCTTTCAAACTTGGCATGCTATCAGAGGCTACTGTGTGAAAGGTCTGGTTCTCCACCTTCGCTGAGCACCGGAAGGTAACGTGCACGCCCGGGTACTTGGCCGACAACAGCCACTATGTGAAAACTCTGATGCACACAACTGGTGTAGAGAGATCCGATGACCCCTTCGCCTATTACTGGCCCTTGTTGGAGTTACCCTCCAGTGCACTCCTCCGATGTCGCACCAGAGGGATCTGGTGAGTACAAACAAACTGCACCAATAGTAGCTCTCAAACCTTTTCCAAATGTGACAACTCCCAAGTGTGTTCCACTGAACAACAACACCTTTAAGCACTGAGTTAGCATTTTCATTTTTAAAAGGTTTTCACTTGCTTCCTCACCATGTCACTAGGTCTAATGCATATGCAATGTTAGTTCTCACCAAGTAGCACTAGATAACCACAATTACCTTAGAGTTCCCATCTTAATAGTACGGGTATCTATATTCTATCCTAAACCTGATCATGCACTCTATTGCACCTTGGCTAGTGGAACACACTTGGGAGTTGTCACATTTGGAAAAGGTTTGAGAGCTACTATTGGTGCAGTTTGTTTGTACTCACCAGATCCCTCTGGTGCGACATCGGAGGAGTGCACTGGAGGGTAACTCCAACAAGGGCCAGTAATAGGCGAAGGGGTCATCGGATCTCTCTACACCAGTTGTGTGCATCAGAGTTTTCACATAGTGGCTGTTGTCGGCCAAGTACCCGGGCGTGCACGTTACCTTCCGGTGCTCAGCGAAGGTGGAGAACCAGACCTTTCACACAGTAGCCTCTGATAGCATGCCAAGTTTGAAAGAGCTCACCAGAGTTCTCAGTTGTGGTCTCCGGAGTGTTAGTCCAGAGAGGGTTTTTAACGTGAGTTCAGGGAATCTGTGTTCACTGGAACTCTTTGGTGCTTGCACTGGAGATGTCACCGGAGTGTTCAACAGTAACGGCTAGTTGAAGTAGCCGTTGGAGCTCTTCGGTGAGTACGTTTTCAGTGCAGACTTTTTGTAATGGCCAGTTCTTGAGTTGACTATATATAGAGGTGTGGTTAGGCTCTTTAGCTCTCTTTGCTATCCCATCTAATAGATCGGACCCCCGGGGGGAGGGGGAAGGGTCGAGCTGTGGGCGGCTGCATTGGACCCTTGAACACAAGGGGCCCAACTCCATGTATGTCTACTATAGGTACAGATGGCCTCTAGCCTAATAGAGAATAGACTCAAGGAACTTCAATGTGTCCCATGGGAAAAACATAAGCTAAGAGCGTGAAACCTGTGTGAGAAGAGAAGCCACCGCTCTTGCCTTCTGTCCGCTGGCTATTGCATCCATTAGTGTCCGTGAAACCGCTCCATTGCGTTGCTATCATCACCGTGACCTCGTCGCCTCCATTGCGCCCTCGTCACAACTCACTACCTCACTGACAGCTCGACACGGAGGCTACAACCAAGTGAGTGCACACAACGCGAGTGACGAGTCCATAAGATCAAGTGTTCGAGACTTCCAGTTTAGGTAAGTATGTTTTCCCAATTGCTCCTAATCCCTTTGTTGATCTACAACAATTATATATTTAATCAATGTTCAATTTTCTTTTGCTCTCAATTTTTTATTCTTAGAATAGAAGATTTGAGACTCTTCTGAAATTCTAATTTAGGATTTGGGAATCCCACACACTGCAGCTAGGGCAATGTGATATGAGACTATTTATCTCAAGTTCTCAACTAGGCAATTTACTAACTCTTTTGATTTAATATTGAATCTAGCATGACATAATTTTGGTAAATCACTTACTAATTGATTCTAAAATTTTAGTGGTCTCATGTTTCCCAAAAGGCACACATCTCGTAGCGAGAAGAAAAAAAGAGATGGTTAGAAGAGTTGGTACAATAACATTTATAATTTACTTGATAAGAATGTTTTTTCTATGTATTAAAATTCATTAGAAACATCATTATTGTTATATTATAGTTATATTAGAGGACCCATCTTTTTTGCTTCCCTCCATGCCACTAAATTGATAGGACCGGACCTGCCATCTGATAGCTACACCGATTAGAGCTCGATCAAGAGCACACTCCACTCACATAAGCACTTGCGATTGCGATTTGGTGAGACTGGGGGTGATCTAGTTCATTTGTATTGAGAGTTTGCATCTTGTGGCACTAGAGGATCATTGTTGCTATGGATTTCTTGTCACTCTTGGTGGATCAGCAAGGCGCCTTTGAGCACTATGTGGTGATTTTATGGGGCCTTTGGTGGAGAAGATTGTGAGGGTCTTTGTGCTCATCCCCGCAGGAGAGCGCGAAGAGCAACTCTAGTGTATTCGTGACTTGTGAGTGCCTTGTTGATTAACTTGATCATAGGCAAGCACCCACGCGATCAAGCTTGAGTGCTTGCTAGACTTATGGAGGAGCAGTGATCCAAGGACTCACCTCAACGGGACACAGGTTGCTGGCAAGAACCGATCCTTGGAGAAAAAACTTACGTAAACTTGTTCCCTTGGTTTGCCCCCTATTACACTTGCTCTTTTACCTATGCAATCCTTTGCATGTGTAGTTGCTAGAATAGTCGACTATAGCTTAGTTCATGTTGTTGCTTACCTTGTGTAGTTTTACTAGTTGACTAGAGTAATTCTAAGTAGCTTGTGTACTCTAGTGATTAGGTTGTTGCCTTTCTTGCTAATAGAATTGTGTATGAAGGCTTGTCTTAGTGTGCTAGGCTTAGCGCGTAGAATTATTAGAGATCACCTTTGCTACTAATATTTGCGCCTAGTTTTGTTTGTGTCGTGAAAGATTTTTTATAGGCTATTCACCCCTCCTCTAGCTATCCAACTGGTCCTTACAGCGATGGTCACCACATCATGCCCTTGGCCTGGCTGACGTTGCCCTATCGTGTCCTCAGTCGGGTCACCGCCATTGTTTTTAGATTGTCTACATAAATAATCAACTGCCTGTCTTTTAAGTTCAATAGATATTTTCAGAGAGAAGGATAAATTTGGGCCTCCTCCGCAAATAAAACAATAAGTTAGATTGTCCCCTAAAATCAATTTTGTAGTAGTCGCCCTCACTCAGAATTCTAAAGCTATTTATGGCAATGAACAGATTCTCACCATATGCTTAACCCTACCAGGAGGCGGTGGCGCGTCGAACATGCCCATAGCTGACAGAAGTACTCATCGATCACCTCATCCTCCTGGATCTCATAGTCGCACAACTTCGACTCGATAACTTGGTGGGTAGGGTTCAGACCAACACCGTACCATCTCTAACTGGTGGGGAGGATGACTCGACCCTTCGCTGGCGAGCGGAACCAACTTCCCACTGGGGCCGCGTCGTCAGCCACGGGGGTGAGGCCATGGCGGTGGTGGATCCAACTCCTCTTCATTCCTGCCGCGTGTCTTCCCCTCTCTCGCTCTCATGGACGTGGGCGTGGTCATCCTGTCAAGGCAAATCCTGTCCCCTGGGCTGAGATTCTTCATGCGTAGAGCATCTCCAAGAGCCTTTCTAAAATTCACTCTCTAAATCATTATTTGGAGAGTCATTCACATAAAAATCGCTTTCTATATCTTTCCATTCTCTAACAGTTTTTCTATATCTTGTTTGCACTCTAAAGAGCTATTCTTGTTTTTCTATTTTTAGCTAGCGAGAAATTCGAAATAGAAGATGGCTATATTTGGATAACCAACTAGGCAAACTGTTTGAGGGTATTTTTTTTATCAAAATCTCTATTCCTAGCAATTATTATAAAGAGTCCCTTGGAGTTACCCTTGCATATAGACTTCAAAAGTTTAGTTGTTCTTGAGGCGTTCCCCCGTCTCAACTTTTGCCCAAGTCCGCCCCTAAGGTCCCTGTTAACGATAACCGATTTTTGTGGATCCTTGCTCGAACCATGACATACTAATAAGTACGTACAGGTAGCTGCGAGCCCTGTTCGTTTGAACTTATCAGCCGGTTTAAAGCCAGAATCTACAGTGTTTTTCTCTCACAGCAAAACAGCCGCAGCTGGCTTATTCAGCGGCTTTTAGATCAGCCGAACAGGCTGGCGGTTTTGGATTTTCCGACAGCTAGCACTCCGCTCTGATGTTGCCCTTGCTGCGTTGCTGTACGTACGTACCACCGAGTCAACAGATCTTAACAAGCCAGCTTGCGTACGGGTCTTATCGCAGCCAGTTTTGCTGCGATCGACAACTTGGACCACGACGACGGATGAGCTTGACATGTTAGCTAAGCAAGAAGCAGGAATGAAGAGGAGTTGGATCCACCACCGCCATGGCCTCACCCCCGTGGCTGACGACGCGGCCCCAGTGGGAAGTTGGTTCCGCTCGCCAGCGAAGGGTCGAGTCATCCTCCCCACCAGTTAGAGATGGTACGGTGTTGGTCTGAACCCTACCCACCAAGTTATCGAGTCGAAGTTGTGCGACTATGAGATCCAGGAGGATGAGGTGATCGATGAGTACTTCTGTCAGCTATGGGCATGTTCGACGCGCCACCGCCTCCTGGTAGGGTTAAGCATATGGTGAGAATCTGTTCATTGCCATAAATAGCTTTAGAATTCTGAGTGAGGGCGACTACTACAAAATTGATTTTAGGGGACAATCTAACTTATTGTTTTATTTGCGGAGGAGGCCCAAATTTATCCTTCTCTCTGAAAATATCTATTGAACTTAAAAGACAGGCAGTTGATTATTTATGTAGACAATCTAAAAACAATGGCGGTGACCCGACTGAGGACACGATAGGGCAACGTCAGCCAGGCCAAGGGCATGATGTGGTGACCATCGCTGTAAGGACCAGTTGGATAGCTAGAGGAGGGGTGAATAGCCTATAAAAAATCTTTCACGACACAAACAAAACTAGGCGCAAATATTAGTAGCAAAGGTGATCTCTAATAATTCTACGCGCTAAGCCTAGCACACTAAGACAAGCCTTCATACACAATTCTATTAGCAAGAAAGGCAACAACCTAATCACTAGAGTACACAAGCTACTTAGAATTACTCTAGTCAACTAGTAAAACTACACAAGGTAAGCAACAACATGAACTAAGCTATAGTCGACTATTCTAGCAACTACACATGCAAAGGATTGCATAGGTAAAAGAGCAAGTGTAATAGGGGGCAAACCAAGGGAACAAGTTTACGTAAGTTTTTTCTCCAAGGATCGGTTCTTGCCAGCAACCTGTGTCCCGTTGAGGTGAGTCCTTGGATCACTGCTCCTCCATAAGTCTAGCAAGCACTCAAGCTTGATCGCGTGGGTGCTTGCCTATGATCAAGTTAATCAACAAGGCACTCACAAGTCACGAATACACTAGAGTTGCTCTTCGCGCTCTCCTGCGGGGATGAGCACAAAGACCCTCACAATCTTCTCCACCAAAGGCCCCATAAAATCACCACATAGTGCTCAAAGGCGCCTTGCTGATCCACCAAGAGTGACAAGAAATCCATAGCAACAATGATCCTCTAGTGCCACAAGATGCAAACTCTCAATACAAATGAACTAGATCACCCCCAGTCTCACCAAATCGCAATCGCAAGTGCTTATGTGAGTGGAGTGTGCTCTTGATCGAGCTCTAATCGGTGTAGCTATCAGATGGCAGGTCCGGTCCTATCAATTTAGTGGCATGGAGGGAAGCAAAAAAGATGGGTCCTCTAATATAACTATAATATAACAATAATGATGTTTCTAATGAATTTTAATACATAGAAAAAACATTCTTATCAAGTAAATTATAAATGTTATTGTACCAACTCTTCTAACCATCTCTTTTTTTCTTCTCGCTACGAGATGTGTGCCTTTTGGGAAACATGAGACCACTAAAATTTTAGAATCAATTAGTAAGTGATTTACCAAAATTATGTCATGCTAGATTCAATATTAAATCAAAAGAGTTAGTAAATTGCCTAGTTGAGAACTTGAGATAAATAGTCTCATATCACATTGCCCTAGCTGCAGTGTGTGGGATTCCCAAATCCTAAATTAGAATTTCAGAAGAGTCTCAAATCTTCTATTCTAAGAATAAAAAATTGAGAGCAAAAGAAAATTGAACATTGATTAAATATATAATTGTTGTAGATCAACAAAGGGATTAGGAGCAATTGGGAAAACATACTTACCTAAACTGGAAGTCTCGAACACTTGATCTTATGGACTCGTCACTCGCGTTGTGTGCACTCACTTGGTTGTAGCCTCCGTGTCGAGCTGTCAGTGAGGTAGTGAGTTGTGACGAGGGCGCAATGGAGGCGACGAGGTCACGGTGATGATAGCAACGCAATGGAGCGGTTTCACGGACACTAATGGATGCAATAGCCAGCGGACAGAAGGCAAGAGCGGTGGCTTCTCTTCTCACACAGGTTTCACGCTCTTAGCTTATGTTTTTCCCATGGGACACATTGAAGTTCCTTGAGTCTATTCTCTATTAGGCTAGAGGCCATCTGTACCTATAGTAGACATACATGGAGTTGGGCCCCTTGTGTTCAAGGGTCCAATGCAGCCGCCCACAGCTCGACCCTTCCCCCTCCCCCCGGGGGTCCGATCTATTAGATGGGATAGCAAAGAGAGCTAAAGAGCCTAACCACACCTCTATATATAGTCAACTCAAGAACTGGCCATTACAAAAAGTCTGCACTGAAAACGTACTCACCGAAGAGCTCCAACGGCTACTTCAACTAGCCGTTACTGTTGAACACTCCGGTGACATCTCCAGTGCAAGCACCAAAGAGTTCCAGTGAACACAGATTCCCTGAACTCACGTTAAAAACCCTCTCTGGACTAACACTCCGGAGACCACAACTGAGAACTCTGGTGAGCTCTTTCAAACTTGGCATGCTATCAGAGGCTACTGTGTGAAAGGTCTGGTTCTCCACCTTCGCTGAGCACCGGAAGGTAACGTGCACGCCCGGGTACTTGGCCGACAACAGCCACTATGTGAAAACTCTGATGCACACAACTGGTGTAGAGAGATCCGATGACCCCTTCGCCTATTACTGGCCCTTGTTGGAGTTACCCTCCAGTGCACTCCTCCGATGTCGCACCAGAGGGATCTGGTGAGTACAAACAAACTGCACCAATAGTAGCTCTCAAACCTTTTCCAAATGTGACAACTCCCAAGTGTGTTCCACTGAACAACAACACCTTTAAGCACTGAGTTAGCATTTTCATTTTTAAAAGGTTTTCACTTGCTTCCTCACCATGTCACTAGGTCTAATGCATATGCAATGTTAGTTCTCACCAAGTAGCACTAGATAACCACAATTACCTTAGAGTTCCCATCTTAATAGTACGGGTATCTATATTCTATCCTAAACCTGATCATGCACTCTATTGCACCTTGGCTAGTGGAACAAAACCCCTATAGGTTATACCTTTGCCTTTAGGCTTGTTTCCAAATCTATGTCCTCTTCTTCATGTTGAGCACTTGCTTTTTGTGGTAGTCATCATCTCCACCATCTCCTAGCCTCACCCAACTCCATCTCCTTGTGGACCCTAGCTTAACCATCACTCATTGAAGTATTGGTCCACTAGGTGTCACTCAATTATCAAAACCAAACTAGGGCTTTCAATCTCCCCCTTTTGGTAATTGATTACAACCTAACAAAGATATGGAAATGATTAAAATTTCCAAGCTAGCACTTCATACAAGTGTAAATTGCTAACTTGGTTTGAATTTTGTGCTACTTATCCATAGCATGAAGAACATGGTATATGTTGGTGTAAGAGCAATCAAGCCCTAATTGTGGGTTTTGGTGATAATGACCACGCAATTAGAGAGCTAATGAGATTTATCAAGATGACATGCAGGTAAAAGTGATATGAGGATGATCAACACATTTGGTGGTGACCCCAAACCATTTTTGACATGTGGTGTTGAACTCAAAGGACTTTATTTCATTTTATATTTTGAATTTGAGTTTAGGAAATGCCATACTATTAAGGGGGATGCAATCTACATGCTTTAATGTGCAACTAAGTGCTCAATCCTTCCACCAAAACATCCTCTTTCCTCAGCCACAGCAGCCAACTATTCCTTATTTCTTCCTTTGCTACTTTGGCTATGCGGCACCACCGCTTCCCTGTGGCACTGCCGGGCAGCAGCACTGCCGCAGGTGAGCGGCACTACCATGACTTGAATTATAGCCGTTGGAATCCAGAGGGTATGACTTCAAACCATCACCGCGTCCAACGGTTACCCAGCTCATTCACATCCACCAACTTTCAGACAAGTCTCTCCTTCTCCATTGAAGGCTCTCAAACTCTCTCCCTTGTAATGTAATACCCTAAAATTTGCATAGTTTTTAAAAGAGTTAAATTGATTTATTAAGCAATTTTTGTGTGCATAGAATATAGGGAAAGTAATTTTTTTTTGAAATTAAAATCAACTATAAGGTTTAGTTATATGATTGAGCATCATGCTGCTACATAATTGTTTTGTTTTGAGTGTGTTTTGTTCAAAGTCCAAACTAATTCAAATTTCTTTTAAAAAGGGAATTGAAAATGGATTGAAATAAATAGAAAAGGGCATTCTTTTTCCCTTCCTCCCTTCTGGCCCAGCTCGGCCTCCTTTCCTTCCTTTTCCCTCCGCCAGCCCAGTGGCCAGCCCGCTCGCTACTCCTTCCTCCCGTTCTTTTGGGCCGATCCGTTCACGGCCCGTTTCCAGGACGCGGACGCGCGCGCGCTCCTCTCCCTCTCTCACTGCTATCGGGACCCGCTCGCCAGTCGCCATCCTCTTCTCCCTCTCGTTGCTCTGTCGGACTCTGCTCCGGTGCGGACGCCGAGTCCGTCACCACCCCGACACCGCCGTGTTGGCGTGCGCCCCACGCAGACCCGCTCATAAATAGCGGCCGCAAGCCCGCGATGCCTACCTGCCCACCCGAGCGACGCCGTCTCTCCTTGCACCCAGACCTAGCGCCGCCGCGAGCTCCAGTCGCCGCCCCAAGTCGACGACGGCGTTCTCAACCGTGTAAGGAGCTATCGAGTCTTCCTTTAGGGTTTTCGAAGCCGAAGGATCTTTTTCCCCTCCTTTCCTCGGTTCCGCAAGCCCCTAATTTGCTGTCGCCGTTCACAGAAGCAGCCGCCCGCTCCGTCGCGTCCCGAGCTCGCCCCGGCTGATTCGAGTCCCTGATTTTGCCCTAGGTGAGTTCTCCTCGCTTCCCTCTTTCTCCCGGTGCAATCGGATTCGAGTTTGGTGTTTTAAATCGTTGGATTGAAGATCGCCGGCGAGGTACTCGCCGCCGGCCATGGCAGCCGCCGCGTCGGCCTTATTCGGCCGGCCGTCGTCACTCTCACTCTCCCCCGATCTAATCTGATCCGTCCAAGTTTGATCCAGTGGCTTAGATCGGCCGATACCCTTTCGCTGGCCGGTTTTGCAAAAGAGCCCTCGGCCTTTTTCAATATAGAACCCACCGTCCTTTGGCGTAATCCTAGAATACGAATTTCCTTTCTGAAAACGTATTTTCACTTGTTTTGGGTCTGAGTTCGTTTTCTCTAGTTACAAAACGTATTCTTCCTATTTACAAGATTGCCATTCATTTCAAAAGCTCATATCTTCTCCGTTTTAACTCCAAATTGATCAACGAACTCCTAAGGATCCTGGTCTTCGAAGGATTCCGGGTCACCCACGAATTGCTCACCGTCTATACTCAATCAACACACAGCAACATACACGCATCCACGCAATCATACACAAAGCAAACAAAGAGATGTAATTAGAACAGTGCACCAATAGGGATAAAACAGATTGAAAAGTTTATAAAACCAATCTACGTATCGCTACGATCACACAGACGCGAGAATCACCGAAAACGGACCTGAAAGAGAGAAGTTACGATTTAACAAAGATTTTCTTTAGTAAAAATATAGATTAAATATAATCTTGAATTTCAAAAGTTGAAAACATGTTCAACAGTAGCACTAACATGTAGATTATGCAATTACGAATCTAACGCAATTTGAACGGATCAATTTGGAGTTAAAACGGAGAAGATATGAGCTTTTGAAATGAATGGCAATCTTGTAAATAGGAAGAATACGTTTTGTAACTAGAGAAAACGAACTCAGACCCAAAACAAGTGAAAATACGTTTTCAGAAAGGAAATTCGTATTCTAGGATTACGCCAAAGGACGGTGGGTTCTATATTGAAAAAGGCCGAGGGCTCTTTTGCAAAACCGGCCAGCGAAAGGGTATCGGCCGATCTAAGCCACTGGATCAAACTTGGACGGATCAGATTAGATCGGGGGAGAGTGAGAGTGACGACGGCCGGCCGAATAAGGCCGACGCGGCGGCTGCCATGGCCGGCGGCGAGTACCTCGCCGGCGATCTTCAATCCAACGATTTAAAACACCAAACTCGAATCCGATTGCACCGGGAGAAAGAGGGAAGCGAGGAGAACTCACCTAGGGCAAAATCAGGGACTCGAATCAGCCGGGGCGAGCTCGGGACGCGACGGAGCGGGCGGCTGCTTCCTGTGAACGGCGACAGCAAATTAGGGCTTGCGGAACCGAGGAAAGGAGGGGGAAAAAGATCCTTCGGCTTCGAAAACCCTAAAGGAAGACTCGATAGCTCCTTACACGGTTGAGAACGCCGTCGTCGACTTGGGGCGGCGACTGGAGCTCGCGGCGGCGCTAGGTCTGGGTGCAAGGAGAGACGGCGTCGCTCGGGTGGGCAGGTAGGCATCGCGGGCTTGCGGCCGCTATTTATGAGCGGGTCTGCGTGGGGCGCACGCCAACACGGCGGTGTCGGGGTGGTGACGGACTCGGCGTCCGCACCGGAGCAGAGTCCGACAGAGCAACGAGAGGGAGAAGAGGATGGCGACTGGCGAGCGGGTCCCGATAGCAGTGAGAGAGGGAGAGGAGCGCGCGCGCGTCCGCGTCCTGGAAACGGGCCGTGAACGGATCGGCCCAAAAGAACGGGAGGAAGGAGTAGCGAGCGGGCTGGCCACTGGGCTGGCGGAGGGAAAAGGAAGGAAAGGAGGCCGAGCTGGGCCAGAAGGGAGGAAGGGAAAAAGAATGCCCTTTTCTATTTATTTCAATCCATTTTCAATTCCCTTTTTAAAAGAAATTTGAATTAGTTTGGACTTTGAACAAAACACACTCAAAACAAAACAATTATGTAGCAGCATGATGCTCAATCATATAACTAAACCTTATAGTTGATTTTAATTTCAAAAAAAAATTACTTTCCCTATATTCTATGCACACAAAAATTGCTTAATAAATCAATTTAACTCTTTTAAAAACTATGCAAATTTTAGGGTATTACATTACAAGGGAGAGAGTTTGAGAGCCTTCAATGGAGAAGGAGAGCCTTGTCTGAAAGTTGGTGGATGTGAATGAGCTGGGTAACCGTTGGACGCGGTGATGGTTTGAAGTCATACCCTCTGGATTCCAACGGCTATAATTCAAGTCATGGTAGTGCCGCTCACCTGCGGCAGTGCTGCTGCCCGGCAGTGCCACAGGGAAGCGGTGGTGCCGCATAGCCAAAGTAGCAGAGGAAGAAATAAGGAATAGTTGGCTGCTGTGGCTGAGGAAAGAGGATGTTTTGGTGGAAGGATTGAGCACTTAGTTGCACATTAAAGCATGTAGATTGCATCCCCCTTAATAGTATGGCATTTCCTAAACTCAAATTCAAAATATAAAATGAAATAAAGTCCTTTGAGTTCAACACCACATGTCAAAAATGGTTTGGGGTCACCACCAAATGTGTTGATCATCCTCATATCACTTTTACCTGCATGTCATCTTGATAAATCTCATTAGCTCTCTAATTGCGTGGTCATTATCACCAAAACCCACAATTAGGGCTTGATTGCTCTTACACCAACATATACCATGTTCTTCATGCTATGGATAAGTAGCACAAAATTCAAACCAAGTTAGCAATTTACACTTGTATGAAGTGCTAGCTTGGAAATTTTAATCATTTCCATATCTTTGTTAGGTTGTAATCAATTACCAAAAGGGGGAGATTGAAAGCCCTAGTTTGGTTTTGATAATTGAGTGACACCTAGTGGACCAATACTTCAATGAGTGATGGTTAAGCTAGGGTCCACAAGGAGATGGAGTTGGGTGAGGCTAGGAGATGGTGGAGATGATGACTACCACAAAAAGCAAGTGCTCAACATGAAGAAGAGGACATAGATTTGGAAACAAGCCTAAAGGCAAAGGTATAACCTATAGGGGTTTTGTTCCACTAGCCAAGGTGCAATAGAGTGCATGATCAGGTTTAGGATAGAATATAGATACCCGTACTATTAAGATGGGAACTCTAAGGTAATTGTGGTTATCTAGTGCTACTTGGTGAGAACTAACATTGCATATGCATTAGACCTAGTGACATGGTGAGGAAGCAAGTGAAAACCTTTTAAAAATGAAAATGCTAACTCAGTGCTTAAAGGTGTTGTTGTTCAGTGGAACACACTTGGGAGTTGTCACATTTGGAAAAGGTTTGAGAGCTACTATTGGTGCAGTTTGTTTGTACTCACCAGATCCCTCTGGTGCGACATCGGAGGAGTGCACTGGAGGGTAACTCCAACAAGGGCCAGTAATAGGCGAAGGGGTCATCGGATCTCTCTACACCAGTTGTGTGCATCAGAGTTTTCACATAGTGGCTGTTGTCGGCCAAGTACCCGGGCGTGCACGTTACCTTCCGGTGCTCAGCGAAGGTGGAGAACCAGACCTTTCACACAGTAGCCTCTGATAGCATGCCAAGTTTGAAAGAGCTCACCAGAGTTCTCAGTTGTGGTCTCCGGAGTGTTAGTCCAGAGAGGGTTTTTAACGTGAGTTCAGGGAATCTGTGTTCACTGGAACTCTTTGGTGCTTGCACTGGAGATGTCACCGGAGTGTTCAACAGTAACGGCTAGTTGAAGTAGCCGTTGGAGCTCTTCGGTGAGTACGTTTTCAGTGCAGACTTTTTGTAATGGCCAGTTCTTGAGTTGACTATATATAGAGGTGTGGTTAGGCTCTTTAGCTCTCTTTGCTATCCCATCTAATAGATCGGACCCCCGGGGGGAGGGGAAGGGTCGAGCTGTGGGCGGCTGCATTGGACCCTTGAATACAAGGGGCCCAACTCCATGTATGTCTACTATAGGTACAGATGGCCTCTAGCCTAATAGAGAATAGACTCAAGGAACTTCAATGTGTCCCATGGGAAAAACATAAGCTAAGAGCGTGAAACCTGTGTGAGAAGAGAAGCCACCGCTCTTGCCTTCTGTCCGCTGGCTATTGCATCCATTAGTGTCCGTGAAACCGCTCCATTGCGTTGCTATCATCACCGTGACCTCGTCGCCTCCATTGCGCCCTCGTCACAACTCACTACCTCACTGACAGCTCGACACGGAGGCTACAACCAAGTGAGTGCACACAACGCGAGTGACGAGTCCATAAGATCAAGTGTTCGAGACTTCCAGTTTAGGTAAGTATGTTTTCCCAATTGCTCCTAATCCCTTTGTTGATCTACAACAATTATATATTTAATCAATGTTCAATTTTCTTTTGCTCTCAATTTTTTATTCTTAGAATAGAAGATTTGAGACTCTTCTGAAATTCTAATTTAGGATTTGGGAATCCCACACACTGCAGCTAGGGCAATGTGATATGAGACTATTTATCTCAAGTTCTCAACTAGGCAATTTACTAACTCTTTTGATTTAATATTGAATCTAGCATGACATAATTTTGGTAAATCACTTACTAATTGATTCTAAAATTTTAGTGGTCTCATGTTTCCCAAAAGGCACACATCTCGTAGCGAGAAGAAAAAAAGAGATGGTTAGAAGAGTTGGTACAATAACATTTATAATTTACTTGATAAGAATGTTTTTTCTATGTATTAAAATTCATTAGAAACATCATTATTGTTATATTATAGTTATATTAGAGGACCCATCTTTTTTGCTTCCCTCCATGCCACTAAATTGATAGGACCGGACCTGCCATCTGATAGCTACACCGATTAGAGCTCGATCAAGAGCACACTCCACTCACATAAGTACTTGCGATTGCGATTTGGTGAGACTGGGGGTGATCTAGTTCATTTGTATTGAGAGTTTGCATCTTGTGGCACTAGAGGATCATTGTTGCTATGGATTTCTTGTCACTCTTGGTGGATCAGCAAGGCGCCTTTGAGCACTATGTGGTGATTTTATGGGGCCTTTGGTGGAGAAGATTGTGAGGGTCTTTGTGCTCATCCCCGCAGGAGAGCGCGAAGAGCAACTCTAGTGTATTCGTGACTTGTGAGTGCCTTGTTGATTAACTTGATCATAGGCAAGCACCCACGCGATCAAGCTTGAGTGCTTGCTAGACTTATGGAGGAGCAGTGATCCAAGGACTCACCTCAACGGGACACAGGTTGCTGGCAAGAACCGATCCTTGGAGAAAAAACTTACGTAAACTTGTTCCCTTGGTTTGCCCCCTATTACACTTGCTCTTTTACCTATGCAATCCTTTGCATGTGTAGTTGCTAGAATAGTCGACTATAGCTTAGTTCATGTTGTTGCTTACCTTGTGTAGTTTTACTAGTTGACTAGAGTAATTCTAAGTAGCTTGTGTACTCTAGTGATTAGGTTGTTGCCTTTCTTGCTAATAGAATTGTGTATGAAGGCTTGTCTTAGTGTGCTAGGCTTAGCGCGTAGAATTATTAGAGATCACCTTTGCTACTAATATTTGCGCCTAGTTTTGTTTGTGTCGTGAAAGATTTTTTATAGGCTATTCACCCCTCCTCTAGCTATCCAACTGGTCCTTACAGCGATGGTCACCACATCATGCCCTTGGCCTGGCTGACGTTGCCCTATCGTGTCCTCAGTCGGGTCACCGCCATTGTTTTTAGATTGTCTACATAAATAATCAACTGCCTGTCTTTTAAGTTCAATAGATATTTTCAGAGAGAAGGATAAATTTGGGCCTCCTCCGCAAATAAAACAATAAGTTAGATTGTCCCCTAAAATCAATTTTGTAGTAGTCGCCCTCACTCAGAATTCTAAAGCTATTTATGGCAATGAACAGATTCTCACCATATGCTTAACCCTACCAGGAGGCGGTGGCGCGTCGAACATGCCCATAGCTGACAGAAGTACTCATCGATCACCTCATCCTCCTGGATCTCATAGTCGCACAACTTCGACTCGATAACTTGGTGGGTAGGGTTCAGACCAACACCGTACCATCTCTAACTGGTGGGGAGGATGACTCGACCCTTCGCTGGCGAGCGGACCCAACTTCCCACTGGGGCCGCGTCGTCAGCCACGGGGGTGAGGCCATGGCGGTGGTGGATCCAACTCCTCTTCATTCCTGCCGCGTGTCTTCCCCTCTCTCGCTCTCATGGACGTGGGCGTGGTCATCCTGTCAAGGCAAATCCTGTCCCCTGGGCTGAGATTCTTCATGCGTAGAGCATCTCCAAGAGCCTTTCTAAAATTCACTCTCTAAATCATTATTTGGAGAGTCATTCACATAAAAATCGCTTTCTATATCTTTCCATTCTCTAACAGTTTTTCTATATCTTGTTTGCACTCTAAAGAGCTATTCTTGTTTTTCTATT
>JAHUYU010002475.1:0-22353 GCA_030439765.1 Tripidium arundinaceum
AATAGTCTATGTGTATGTTAGTGGATGTTTATATACTGTTTAAGAACCATCTCAAAACACCCTAGGGGCAGGTTACCTTCTTTATATGTTACTCATACTTGCTAACTAATAAACGAATGTTCAGTAAATGAAGTAGAGAATAAACATCGCTAGGTGACCTCCATGTTTAAAGGTATGTTTAGTGTGCATCATATTAACTATGACTAATGCTAATTAAATATGTTAATAATAGTTTGTGATCCATGTAATTAGTTGTACATGTATGATTTTGTCAGTGAACCAAGTGAAGAACTTGGTTACACTTGTGTGCTGAAATGGCTGCTAGAGCAATTTCTGTTATGATGTAAACTTCGTGGTGATAATGATGTTTTATGTGAATGTGATGAATATAAAAGTTGTAGCTAACTTCATTATCTTGGTTGTCCTAAAATTTCATGATTTTATGCCTACTGGTTTAAGAGTTATAGATTTTACAACCTCCCTATCAGGTTTGCTTGCTCTCTGTGCAGTGCTACAATGTTGTGCCTTTTTGAGTAAGATAACCTTTGAATAATCTTTTGGTGATAACTAGATAGTTGTAGTACTCTTCATAATCCTTCTAAAATATTAAAAAACATAACTTTTGGTGCACTAGAACTCCAGTTATAGATGTTTAAAGCTTTAATGTCAGAATCTGTTCAAGTCTAGACAGAAATGCTTCTTCATGTTGTTTGATCTTGTTAACTGATGAATCATCTTGAGATGATAATAATAAAGTTATAGATAACTTAATAAGATTTCTAGAAAGTCCAAGATCACCTTTGTTGGATGTCTAGATCTCCAGTTATGCCTAAAACAAGTGACTGCTATGCTGCAGTCCAGAAAATGCCTTGCTTGAATTTGTTAGCTTTAACTTGTTTTGGTTAAACATGTTTGTTAGTGTTAGTTCATGCCTCAATGAAGTTAACTTATATACCTGAGCTATCTTATGAGGTTGTCATGTAATGTGATCAACAAATGAACTAATAAATGGTCTAGCATGCATGTTGTTTCACGCGATCTCTGTGTGTCTTTTGTTAAGAATCTTGTTGTGCTTGTTATGACTTGATGTACATGAGGAGTAAAACACTTAATCACCTTCAATTTGCTGGTTGTGTGATGTATTCATGTGTGCGTGTCAACATGTTAGGCGGGGACAGCCCTACTTGATCTTGTACAAATTGGGCGGTTTTGTCACACTATACCCATCGAGTAAGCTCGCGCGCACCCTCTGGATGGTGTTAGGGAGAGCCCGAGCATGCCAGTGGCCACTGCTCGGGGCTCCGGGGCTCGCCAGGGCCCCGGACTGCCGAGCGATGGCAGCCTGAGCCTGACTCCAACCCAACACTGACTCGAGCCAGCGTTCGAGTGATCAACTGACGTCCGGAGCCACGGGAAACCAGCCGGGCATCTGAGGCCTGGCAAGTACGGAGATTCCACAGCGCCTACCCTTTGAATGGGTGCGAGGTTCTGTCAGCCACTCCTTCAACAGGGTCACGCCATCGGCGTGACACAACAGGACAAGCGACTTCACCAACTCTAGGGCAGCGAGCTCCAGGGCCCACTTGTCAACCCCTCAGGCGGGGGCTCCTTCATATCCAAGGAAGCCTCACGAAGGTTCACCCAGGGGAGGCCGCGCGCCGTAGCAGACAGCCCCTTATGGTCATGTGCTAGGCGGTGGCAGCGGCATCAGGCAGCGGCTACAGCTCCATCGACTCCTCACTACGCGACAAGGCGAGGTCCATCCACACCGCGACAAGGTACTCATGCACACCAGTGTACATAGAACAGAGACTAGAACACAAACCGACTTGTACCCGACCCCTCCTCGAAATATAATGGGAGGGTCGGCCCCCATGAAGCAGGAGGGAATACGGTTCCCAGAGGAACAATAGATGATCTCTGAGAGAAACCCCCGATAAGCCAGCTAGAGAAGGTTGGTTCCTTACTCGCTGCAGAAGAACACCACCTTTGACGAGCCGTAGGATAGCACCGAGAAATCCCCTGCCAAACTCTCGTTCTCCTTCATTGTAACCCCCCGATTTGGGTGCTCCTTAACATGAAGAACACTACACTGCTGGACGTAGGGCCTCGATAGCCCGAACCAAGATAAATCGTTGTCTCCCTTTGGTTTTTTGAGTACCTGAGCCACTGGAGACCCACACATCGACTTCCGACGAACAACCATGATGCTTGTCGTGGTTATGAACCCGCGACATGCGTCTTTCCCTACGAATTCGCAACCTCCATCCAATCCATTTGCACGAAGAATTGGCTAATGGTGGAGGAAGGGTACAAGGAGACGCTGAACATATACGACCTCAACAACAGCCTCACGCGACAGCTGTGCACCTCCTTCCTTGGCAAGCCCATCGAGGCCATCTGGCACACGGGTGAAAGGATCCACGATTTCCTCAAAGGGAAATCCACAGATACAAACCATAATGTGATAGTCCCAGGAGACCACGCCATCACATCATTGAATATCAGTCGATATCACAAGTCATACAGCGAATACCTATCTTAAAGAGTACAATAGCAGGGTTTACTCATTATTATATCGCCACTTGGCGGAATCACTCAGAGCACACAACAACTAGAACAGCATCAGAAGGCGCTTCAGCGGCGTAGACTCCATCTCCTCAGGCAATCTTGAGCGTAGGACAAGCCCTCTAATCCTCCCATCCATCGCCCTGGTAGTTGTACTCAGGCTAGTCACCTGCTGAACAATTATCAGTATGATTTGTACTGGCCACTGGCTCCCACCCTATGCTTTGCATTTGCTTTGTGGCAAGTGGTATGCAAGGGTTATTTGGTGGAGCTAGTTGGATAGCATAACTTTGCAAAAGAGCTTACTAACATACGTCCTTACTTTCAATATTTTTATCAATGTTTTAGCATCGATTTATGTAGAGCTATTTAGAACTGAGTTTGCATCTATTCTATAACAATCACTTGATTCTCATTAATAAGCATCACAATAGTAACCATATCTAGTTTATCATAAATAATCAGCATAACCATCATGTTCCATTAAGTGTTACAACGATGCTGGAAGCTCAGTCAAGTTTTTCACTATCCAGGAGAGATGGCGATTCGAATCGATTGCAACCAGCTGGGCAGAAATCCAAAACACACACCCATGCATACCAGCGCATTAGTCGCCTTAGGTCACCTTTCACTCTATTCGGCGATGAGTCTAGACTGGGTCACAAAACTCGTGGGACTGCAACCTCACATAAATTGCCAAGCCTGGCTTGCAGCAAATATGGTCTTGGATCAGTCCCCTCCCTATCGATGCTCTCCTCCTAGTAATGCTATCAGTCCCAATATTCACCTCGAACGAGGGTACTTGGCTTCACAATCGGAATGAGTTATCCGGCCATTATGTGCAGGTACGTTCAATCTCGACCAAGGTCCAGACAACGGTACAGTCCTTAATCGACACAGGTGGGATCAAAGAAACAGGCCAAGCCTCCCACCATCAACAACATATTGGATCCCGCCCAGTCTCGATTTATCCATCATCACATGGTTCTTTTCCACGATAGCAAATATGGCCAACCATGTCAGAGTAGTATAAGTAGCCATCCTACATCTCACGGATGATAGGAATCACCCGACTTCTACCGGTCTAAGCATGGCTAAGCATAAAACGACCTACACATACTAATAAGGGTGCAGGTATAGATATCTGGTGGACAAGGTAAGTCATGCAGCAACGGTTTCATCCAACTCCTATCAACCTAATGCACAATATAAGAATATACTCAAGTGCATTTTAAAAGAGTGGGTAGGAGGCCTAGAATGCTCCGGGGCTTGCCTGGGGTCCAACACTAGGTCAGTGTTTGTTAGATGACATTCGCTTGGCGAGCATCTCCTATCCTAGTACTTGCTTAGTCCTTCCATCTTCAGGATAGGTCCACCGGACTCCATCTTCTGGTTGGCTCCAATCATCACATCCTTCAGTTCCTTGCGTCGGGCATCTAGCATACCTAGATGAGATGTAACAATGCAGATGCATAAATGCATGTAAGTGCAATACACGATGAATCTCGAGAAAGCAAGCAAGACAAGCACAAGGTTACATCACATAGACATAAGCACTCAGAGTTGTTTAACTAAACATCACACAACCTACCATGCTAAGATAGCAAGGAGGCAACACTGAGCTCCAAGTTATTTTTAGTTAAGTTATTATAGTCATTCATTTATAAAGAACTAATTAAGCTTAGCATCACAAGAGTGCTAGGGCTGCTATGGCTCACTTAACACACACAGCTATCAACTAAGGCCACATAATTTGAGAGCATGCACAAGCAACATACATAGAGAAAGTGGCTACACAAGTTGCATCAAACACACATTGACTTGGCACACATGAATACATCACACAACCAGCAAATTGAAGGTGATTAAGTGTTTTACTCCTCATGTACATCAAGTCATAACAAGCACAACAAGATTCTTAACAAAAGACACACAGAGATCGCGTGAAACAACATGCATGCTAGACCATTTATTAGTTCATTTGTTGATCACATTACATGACAACCTCATAAGATAGCTCAGGTATATAAGTTAACTTCATTGAGGCATGAACTAACACTAACAAACATGTTTAACCAAAACAAGTTAAAGCTAACAAATTCAAGCAAGGCATTTTCTGGACTGCAGCATAGCAGTCACTTGTTTTAGGCATAACTGGAGATCTAGACATCCAACAAAGGTGATCTTGGACTTTCTAGAAATCTTATTAAGTTATCTATAACTTTATTATTATCATCTCAAGATGATTCATCAGTTAACAAGATCAAACAACATGAAGAAGCATTTCTGTCTAGACTTGAACAGATTCTGACATTAAAGCTTTAAACATCTATAACTGGAGTTCTAGTGCACCAAAAGTTATGTTTTTTAATATTTTAGAAGGATTATGAAGAGTACTACAACTATCTAGTTATCACCAAAAGATTATTCAAAGGTTATCTTACTCAAAAAGGCACAACATTGTAGCACTGCACAGAGAGCAAGCAAACCTGATAGGGAGGTTGTAAAATCTATAACTCTTAAACCAGTAGGCATAAAATCATGAAATTTTAGGACAACCAAGATAATGAAGTTAGCTACAACTTTTATATTCATCACATTCACATAAAACATCATTATCACCACGAAGTTTACATCATAACAGAAATTGCTCTAGCAGCCATTTCAGCACACAAGTGTAACCAAGTTCTTCACTTGGTTCACTGACAAAATCATACATGTACAACTAATTACATGGATCACAAACTATTATTAACATATTTAATTAGCATTAGTCATAGTTAATATGATGCACACTAAACATACCTTTAAACATGGAGGTCACCTAGCGATGTTTATTCTCTACTTCATTTACTGAACATTCGTTTATTAGTTAGCAAGTATGAGTAACATATAAAGAAGGTAACCTGCCCCTAGGGTGTTTTGAGATGGTTCTTAAACAGTATATAAACATCCACTAACATACACATAGCACTTATTCAAATAAGGGCTAAAGCAATGACTAGAAACATGCATAAGCAACATAATTATTAGTTGTTATATTAACATGAGAGCATACACATAAGCTATATTCAAAGCTAAACCACACTTAATCATGGCTAAGCAACATCCAACAAAGGTGATCTTGGACTTTCTAGAAATCTTATTAAGTTATCTATAACTTTATTATTATCATCTCAAGATGATTCATCAGTTAACAAGATCAAACAACATGAAGAAGCATTTCTGTCTAGACTTGAACAGATTCTGACATTAAAGCTTTAAACATCTATAACTGGAGTTCTAGTGCACCAAAAGTTATGTTTTTTTAATATTTTAGAAGGATTATGAAGAGTACTACAACTATCTAGTTATCACCAAAAGATTATTCAAAGGTTATCTTACTCAAAAAGGCACAACATTGTAGCACTGCACAGAGAGCAAGCAAACCTGATAGGGAGGTTGTAAAATCTATAACTCTTAAACCAGTAGGCATAAAATCATGAAATTTTAGGACAACCAAGATAATGAATTAGGAATTTATCTCTCTTGTATATAACTTATACTGGCTATTGCTATATTTTGGAGTCTCTCTCTCTCTCTGAATGTTAAACTTATCATATACATATATCTTTTGGTTTACCCCTGCTTAGAGTAAGTGTTTAGTTACTTGATCCATCATAAGTATAAAGTTTATCAATCTCTTTATTGCCACCGTCCCTCCTTGTGGTAAAAATTTAAATAACAATACCAGGAATACTCCCGGTGAAATGCTACAATGGTAATCTGTGCGCTTGCAGAATTCTTATTTTCCTATTTGCACTCATAAATACCAACAACGTACTCGATGAAATGGACACATAGCTCTAGCTTCCCTACCTGGTCGGCCACTTCCACTGCCGCTGTCGCCTGCCCCTGCCTGTGTGAATGGGGAGCACTAGAGCGCCCTCACTCGCTCTTCCTCTGCCGCTCCCGCTAACTCTCGCCGCTTGCCTCGCTCTCCCTCCCTTGCTCCGCTCAGCGCCGGAGCACGTGCCGCCATGGTCGCCATCGGGCGGAGCTCCCACTGCTGTTCCTCTTTCGAGCTCCCTCGCGCCCTACCGACGCCCCGGCCGGCTTTGCCTTCGCCTCCTCCACCCCATACTCCCTTCCGCCGAGTTAAGCCGGGCTAGGAGCAACGTGGACACCAACGGCCGCCGCCACTGCTACCGCCGGTTGCGCATGGCCGACCCTTCACCGGCCATCTCTAGCCACGATTTGACCACCCATAGGTGCAGCCGGGAGTGGTAATGCTTCCCCGCCAATCCCCGGCCTCCGGCATGGCCTCCACTCGCCGAAATCGGCCTCCTCCCAAGCGTCCTCTGCTCCTTTTTGCGACCAAGGACTTTGCACGAGAATAGAAACAATGGGAGGGTCATAAACGCAAAGTCAGTGACTCAGATGAATAGTGACACACAGTGCACTTTATCTTTTTCCTTTTTCTTTTATGCATATAAATCGGCTGAACTTTGAAATTGCATGGTAATTCATAGAAAAAACATAAAATAGAAAATAAAGATGTTTTGGAATCCTTGTGAGTAGATCTATGCAGTGAAACTAGAATATAGCATGTTTTAGTAGAAAAATCTTGCTGTAGATTTATATCTATGCTTCCTAGGGTTTTCTAGGGATAAATTCATAGTTGTAGTTCCTGTGCTCCAAATGGCATGAAATTCTTATGGTAGCCTATTCATGTGATGCTTGTCCTGTGGTAAAAATGTCAGCCTCATTGGTGCATGTATGACTAACTTATTGATTTAACTTGTTTAGTGCTTAGTAAATGGTTTATAAATAATATAAGTGTGTAAAAATGTAAAATGTGGTTCCACTACCTTTGTATGATGTTGTTGTGAACTAAGAAACCTTAACATAGCTATGCGTTTATAGAAAATTTGAATCTTTAGATTTGTCTTGCTCTCACATGCTTAATTGCAATAAAAACTTGTTTTGGTTGTAATAATTAATTTATTAAACCTGAGCATGTAATCTTTATACAGTAGCCATGTTTTGTTAAGTTCTTCCCACCATAAAAATCTCAGCTCCAAACTAGATGTTTGCAACATCACCTTCTTATTAGGTGCATGTTTGATTAAACTTAAAAAGAGAAGATGCTTTTCAGGTTAGATGTGTATGCATGTTCTTGTGATGCTTGGTTGCTGGATGTTTAGTTGAATGTTGCTTAGCCATGATTAAGTGTGGTTTAGCTTTGAATATAGCTTATGTGTATGCTCTCATGTTAATATAACAACTAATAATTATGTTGCTTATGCATGTTTCTAGTCATTGCTTTAGCCCTTATTTGAATAAGTGCTATGTGTATGTTAGTGGATGTTTATATACTGTTTAAGAACCATCTCAAAACACCCTAGGGGCAGGTTACCTTCTTTATATGTTACTCATACTTGCTAACTAATAAACGAATGTTCAGTAAATGAAGTAGAGAATAAACATCGCTAGGTGACCTCCATGTTTAAAGGTATGTTTAGTGTGCATCATATTAACTATGACTAATGCTAATTAAATATGTTAATAATAGTTTGTGATCCATGTAATTAGTTGTACATGTATGATTTTGTCAGTGAACCAAGTGAAGAACTTGGTTACACTTGTGTGCTGAAATGGCTGCTAGAGCAATTTCTGTTATGATGTAAACTTCGTGGTGATAATGATGTTTTATGTGAATGTGATGAATATAAAAGTTGTAGCTAACTTCATTATCTTGGTTGTCCTAAAATTTCATGATTTTATGCCTACTGGTTTAAGAGTTATAGATTTTACAACCTCCCTATCAGGTTTGCTTGCTCTCTGTGCAGTGCTACAATGTTGTGCCTTTTTGAGTAAGATAACCTTTGAATAATCTTTTGGTGATAACTAGATAGTTGTAGTACTCTTCATAATCCTTCTAAAATATTAAAAAACATAACTTTTGGTGCACTAGAACTCCAGTTATAGATGTTTAAAGCTTTAATGTCAGAATCTGTTCAAGTCTAGACAGAAATGCTTCTTCATGTTGTTTGATCTTGTTAACTGATGAATCATCTTGAGATGATAATAATAAAGTTATAGATAACTTAATAAGATTTCTAGAAAGTCCAAGATCACCTTTGTTGGATGTCTAGATCTCCAGTTATGCCTAAAACAAGTGACTGCTATGCTGCAGTCCAGAAAATGCCTTGCTTGAATTTGTTAGCTTTAACTTGTTTTGGTTAAACATGTTTGTTAGTGTTAGTTCATGCCTCAATGAAGTTAACTTATATACCTGAGCTATCTTATGAGGTTGTCATGTAATGTGATCAACAAATGAACTAATAAATGGTCTAGCATGCATGTTGTTTCACGCGATCTCTGTGTGTCTTTTGTTAAGAATCTTGTTGTGCTTGTTATGACTTGATGTACATGAGGAGTAAAACACTTAATCACCTTCAATTTGCTGGTTGTGTGATGTATTCATGTGTGCCAAGTCAATGTGTGTTTGATGCAACTTGTGTAGCCACTTTCTCTATGTATGTTGCTTGTGCATGCTCTCAAATTATGTGGCCTTAGTTGATAGCTGTGTGTGTTAAGTGAGCCATAGCAGCCCTAGCACTCTTGTGATGCTAAGCTTAATTAGTTCTTTATAAATGAATGACTATAATAACTTAACTAAAAATAACTTGGAGCTCAGTGTTGCCTCCTTGCTATCTTAGCATGGTAGGTTGTGTGATGTTTAGTTAAACAACTCTGAGTGCTTATGTCTATGTGATGTAACCTTGTGCTTGTCTTGCTTGCTTTCTCGAGATTCATCGTGTATTGCACTTACATGCATTTATGCATCTGCATTGTTACATCTCATCTAGGTATGCTAGATGCCCGACGCAAGGAACTGAAGGATGTGATGATTGGAGCCAACCAGAAGATGGAGTCCGGTGGACCTATCCTGAAGATGGAAGGACTAAGCAAGTACTAGGATAGGAGATGCTCGCCAAGCGAATGTCATCTAACAAACACTGACCTAGTGTTGGACCCCAGGCAAGCCCCGGAGCATTCTAGGCCTCCTACCCACTCTTTTAAAATGCACTTGAGTATATTCTTATATTGTGCATTAGGTTGATAGGAGTTGGATGAAACCGTTGCTGCATGACTTACCTTGTCCACCAGATATCTATACCTGCACCCTTATTAGTATGTGTAGGTCGTTTTATGCTTAGCCATGCTTAGACCGGTAGAAGTCGGGTGATTCCTATCATCCGTGAGATGTAGGATGGCTACTTATACTACTCTGACATGGTTGGCCATATTTGCTATCGTGGAAAAGAACCATGTGATGATGGATAAATCGAGACTGGGCGGGATCCAATATGTTGTTGATGGTGGGAGGCTTGGCCTGTTTCTTTGATCCCACCTGTGTCGATTAAGGACTGTACCGTTGTCTGGACCTTGGTCGAGATTGAACGTACCTGCACATAATGGCCGGATAACTCATTCCGATTGTGAAGCCAAGTACCTCGTTCGAGGTGAATATTGGACTGATAGCATTACTAGGAGGAGAGCATCGATAGGGAGGGGACTGATCCAAGACCATATTTGCTGCAAGCCAGGCTTGGCAATTTATGTGAGGTTGCAGTCCCACGAGTTTTGTGACCCAGTCTAGACTCATCGCCGAATAGAGTGAAAGGTGACCTAAGGCGACTAATGCGCTGGTATGCATGGGTGTGTGTTTTGGATTTCTGCCCAGCTGGTTGCAATCGATTCGAATCGCCATCTCTCCTGGATAGTGAAAAACTTGACTGAGCTTCCAGCATCGTTGTAACACTTAATGGAACATGATGGTTATGCTGATTATTTATGATAAACTAGATATGGTTACTATTGTGATGCTTATTAATGAGAATCAAGTGATTGTTATAGAATAGATGCAAACTCAGTTCTAAATAGCTCTACATAAATCGATGCTAAAACATTGATAAAAATATTGAAAGTAAGGACGTATGTTAGTAAGCTCTTTTGCAAAGTTATGCTATCCAACTAGCTCCACCAAATAACCCTTGCATATCCTTGGAGTCTTTTTATTTCTCTCCTGTCGGGTAAGTCTAACTGAGTACATAGTACTCAGGGTTTTATCCCACCCTGTTCCAGGTGAAGTTCTCGGCCTGTTGAAGATGGTGACTAAGTGTCGGTGGGCTCGGCGACTCCGTATTTATTTCTCATCCATCTTCTCTTGTTGGAGAATGTCATTTAAGCTAGCAATATATTTCAACTTATGTTATTATAATCATTTCAAAGCTATGTTGTCTCCTCAAATCAGTTCTGAACTCCGTATTGTATTATTATTTGTGAACTTAATTGTAATATTATTTCCACTCCAAACTCCATGTATGTGATGTGTATTTGCTTAATCATGAGATCTTGGTTGTGATGTGGATTTACCGAGGTCCTTCATGACACTTGGCGGACTAAAAGGTTTATATAAATGAAAGTGTGTGCGTGTCAACATGTTAGGCGGGGACAGCCCTACTTGATCTTGTACAAATTGGGCGGTTTTGTCACACTATACCCATCGAGTAAGCTCGCGCGCACCCTCTGGATGGTGTTAGGGAGAGCCCGAGCATGCCAGTGGCCACTGCTCGGGGCTCCGGGGCTCGCCAGGGCCCCGGACTGCCGAGCGATGGCAGCCTGAGCCTGACTCCAACCCAACACTGACTCGAGCCAGCGTTCGAGTGATCAACTGACGTCCGGAGCCACGGGAAACCAGCCGGGCATCTGAGGCCTGGCAAGTACGGAGATTCCACAGCGCCTACCCTTTGAATGGGTGCGAGGTTCTGTCAGCCACTCCTTCAACAGGGTCACGCCATCGGCGTGACACAACAGGACAAGCGACTTCACCAACTCTAGGGCAGCGAGCTCCAGGGCCCACTTGTCAACCCCTCAGGCGGGGGCTCCTTCATATCCAAGGAAGCCTCACGAAGGTTCACCCAGGGGAGGCCGCGCCGTAGCAGACAGCCCCTTATGGTCATGTGCTAGGCGGTGGCAGCGGCATCAGGCAGCGGCTACAGCTCCATCGACTCCTCACTACGCGACAAGGCGAGGTCCATCCACACCGCGACAAGGTACTCATGCACACCAGTGTACATAGAACAGAGACTAGAACACAAACCGACTTGTACCCGACCCCTCCTCGAAATATAATGGGAGGGTCGGCCCCCATGAAGCAGGAGGGAATACGGTTCCCAGAGGAACAATAGATGATCTCTGAGAGAAACCCCCGATAAGCCAGCTAGAGAAGGTTGGTTCCTTACTCGCTGCAGAAGAACACCACCTTTGACGAGCCGTAGGATAGCACCGAGAAATCCCCTGCCAAACTCTCGTTCTCCTTCATTGTAACCCCCCGATTTGGGTGCTCCTTAACATGAAGAACACTACAGCCATATGTTGGTCTTTTGCTCTACCCTTGCATACCACTTGCCACAAAGCAAATGCAAAGCATAGGGTGGGAGCCAGTGGCCAGTACAAATCATACTGATAATTGTTCAGCAGGTGACTAGCCTGAGTACAACTACCAGGGCGATGGATGGGAGGATTAGAGGGCTTGTCCTACGCTCAAGATTGCCTGAGGAGATGGAGTCTACGCCCGCTGAAGCGCCTTCTGATGCTGTTCTAGTTGTTGTGTGCTCTGAGTGATTCCGCCAAGTGGCGATATAATAATGAGTAAACCCTGCTATTGTACTCTTTAAGATAGGTATTCGCTGTATGACTTGTGATATCGACTGATATTCAATGATGTGATGGCGTGGTCTCCTGGGACTATCACATTATGGTTTGTATCTGTGGATTTCCCTTTGAGGAAATCGTGGATCCTTTCACCCGTGTGCCAGATGGCCTCGATGGGCTTGCCAAGGAAGGAGGTGCACAGCTGTCGCGTGAGGCTGTTGTTGAGGTCGTATATGTTCAGCGTCTCCTTGTACCCTTCCTCCACCATTAGCCAATTCTTCGTGCAAATGGATTGGATGGAGGTTGCGAATTCGTAGGGAAAGACGCATGTCGCGGGTTCATAACCACGACAAGCATCATGGTTGTTCGTCGGAAGTCGATGTGTGGGTCTCCAGTGGCTCAGGTACTCAAAAAACCAAAGGGAGACAACGATTTATCTTGGTTCGGGCTATCGAGGCCCTACGTCCAGCAGTGTAGTGTTCTTCATGTTAAGGAGCACCCAAATCGGGGGGTTACAATGAAGGAGAACGAGAGTTTGGCAGGGGATTTCTCGGTGCTATCCTACGGCTCGTCAAAGGTGGTGTTCTTCTGCAGCGAGTAAGGAACCAACCTTCTCTAGCTGGCTTATCGGGGGTTTCTCTCAGAGATCATCTATTGTTCCTCTGGGAACCGTATTCCCTCCTGCTTCATGGGGGCCGACCCTCCCATTATATTTCGAGGAGGGGTCGGGTACAAGTCGGTTTGTGTTCTAGTCTCTGTTCTATGTACACTGGTGTGCATGAGTACCTTGTCGCGGTGTGGATGGACCTCGCCTTGTCGCGTAGTGAGGAGTCGATGGAGCTGTAGCCGCTGCCTGATGCCGCTGCCACCGCCTAGCACATGACCATAAGGGGCTGTCTGCTACGGCGCGGCCTCCCCTGGGTGAACCTTCGTGAGGCTTCCTTGGATATGAAGGAGCCCCCGCCTGAGGGGTTGACAAGTGGGCCCTGGAGCTCGCTGCCCTAGAGTTGGTGAAGTCGCTTGTCCTGTTGTGTCACGCCGATGGCGTGACCCTGTTGAAGGAGTGGCTGACAGAACCTCGCACCCATTCAAAGGGTAGGCGCTGTGGAATCTCCGTACTTGCCAGGCCTCAGATGCCCGGCTGGTTTCCCGTGGCTCCGGACGTCAGTTGATCACTCGAACGCTGGCTCGAGTCAGTGTTGGGTTGGAGTCAGGCTCAGGCTGCCATCGCTCGGCAGTCCGGGGCCCTGGCGAGCCCCGGAGCCCCGAGCAGTGGCCACTGGCATGCTCGGGCTCTCCCTAACACCATCCAGAGGGTGCGCGCGAGCTTACTCGATGGGTATAGTGTGACAAAACCGCCCAATTTGTACAAGATCAAGTAGGGCTGTCCCCGCCTAACATGTTGACATGCACACACTTTCATTTATATAAACCTTTTAGTCCGCCAAGTGTCATGAAGGACCTCGGTAAATCCACATCACAACCAAGATCTCATGATTTTTTTTTATTAAGGCAAATACACATCACATACATGGAGTTTGGAGTGGAAATAATATTACAATTAAGTTCACAAATAATAATACAATACGGAGTTCAGAACTGATTTGAGGAGACAACATAGCTTTGAAATGATTATAATAACATAAGTTGAAATATATTGCTAGCTTAAATGACATTCTCCAACAAGAGAAGATGGATGAGAAATAAATACGGAGTCGCCGAGCCACCGACACTTAGTCACCATCTTCAACAGGCCGAGAACTTCACCTGGAACAGGGTGGGATAAAACCCTGAGTACTATGTACTCAGTTAGACTTACCCGACAGGAGAGAAATAAAAAGACTCCAAGGATATGCAAGGGTTATTTGGTGGAGCTAGTTGGATAGCATAACTTTGCAAAAGAGCTTACTAACATACGTCCTTACTTTCAATATTTTTATCAATGTTTTAGCATCGATTTATGTAGAGCTATTTAGAACTGAGTTTGCATCTATTCTATAACAATCACTTGATTCTCATTAATAAGCATCACAATAGTAACCATATCTAGTTTATCATAAATAATCAGCATAACCATCATGTTCCATTAAGTGTTACAACGATGCTGGAAGCTCAGTCAAGTTTTTCACTATCAGGAGAGATGGCGATTCGAATCGATTGCAACCAGCTGGGCAGAAATCCAAAACACACACCCATGCATACCAGCGCATTAGTCGCCTTAGGTCACCTTTCACTCTATTCGGCGATGAGTCTAGACTGGGTCACAAAACTCGTGGGACTGCAACCTCACATAAATTGCCAAGCCTGGCTTGCAGCAAATATGGTCTTGGATCAGTCCCCTCCCTATCGATGCTCTCCTCCTAGTAATGCTATCAGTCCAATATTCACCTCGAACGAGGTACTTGGCTTCACAATCGGAATGAGTTATCCGGCCATTATGTGCAGGTACGTTCAATCTCGACCAAGGTCCAGACAACGGTACAGTCCTTAATCGACACAGGTGGGATCAAAGAAACAGGCCAAGCCTCCCACCATCAACAACATATTGGATCCCGCCCAGTCTCGATTTATCCATCATCACATGGTTCTTTTCCACGATAGCAAATATGGCCAACCATGTCAGAGTAGTATAAGTAGCCATCCTACATCTCACGGATGATAGGAATCACCCGACTTCTACCGGTCTAAGCATGGCTAAGCATAAAACGACCTACACATACTAATAAGGGTGCAGGTATAGATATCTGGTGGACAAGGTAAGTCATGCAGCAACGGTTTCATCCAACTCCTATCAACCTAATGCACAATATAAGAATATACTCAAGTGCATTTTAAAAGAGTGGGTAGGAGGCCTAGAATGCTCCGGGGCTTGCCTGGGGTCCAACACTAGGTCAGTGTTTGTTAGATGACATTCGCTTGGCGAGCATCTCCTATCCTAGTACTTGCTTAGTCCTTCCATCTTCAGGATAGGTCCACCGGACTCCATCTTCTGGTTGGCTCCAATCATCACATCCTTCAGTTCCTTGCGTCGGGCATCTAGCATACCTAGATGAGATGTAACAATGCAGATGCATAAATGCATGTAAGTGCAATACACGATGAATCTCGAGAAAGCAAGCAAGACAAGCACAAGGTTACATCACATAGACATAAGCACTCAGAGTTGTTTAACTAAACATCACACAACCTACCATGCTAAGATAGCAAGGAGGCAACACTGAGCTCCAAGTTATTTTTAGTTAAGTTATTATAGTCATTCATTTATAAAGAACTAATTAAGCTTAGCATCACAAGAGTGCTAGGGCTGCTATGGCTCACTTAACACACACAGCTATCAACTAAGGCCACATAATTTGAGAGCATGCACAAGCAACATACATAGAGAAAGTGGCTACACAAGTTGCATCAAACACACATTGACTTGGCACACATGAATACATCACACAACCAGCAAATTGAAGGTGATTAAGTGTTTTACTCCTCATGTACATCAAGTCATAACAAGCACAACAAGATTCTTAACAAAAGACACACAGAGATCGCGTGAAACAACATGCATGCTAGACCATTTATTAGTATGTGTAGGTCGTTTTATGCTTAGCCATGCTTAGACCGGTAGAAGTCGGGTGATTCCTATCATCCGTGAGATGTAGGATGGCTACTTATACTACTCTGACATGGTTGGCATATTTGCTATCGTGGAAAAGAACCATGTGATGATGGATAAATCGAGACTGGGCGGGATCCAATATGTTGTTGATGGTGGGAGGCTTGGCTGTTTCTTTGATCCCACCTGTGTCGATTAAGGACTGTACCGTTGTCTGGACCTTGGTCGAGATTGAACGTACCTGCATAATGGCCGGATAACTCATTCCGATTGTGAAGCCAAGTACCTCGTTCGAGGTGAATATTGGACTGATAGCATTACTAGGAGGAGAGCATCGATAGGGAGGGGACTGATCCAAGACCATATTTGCTGCAAGCCAGGCTTGGCAATTTATGTGAGGTTGCAGTCCCACGAGTTTTGTGACCCAGTCTAGACTCATCGCCGAATAGAGTGAAAGGTGACCTAAGGCGACTAATGCGCTGGTATGCATGGGTGTGTGTTTTGGATTTCTGCCCAGCTGGTTGCAATCGATTCGAATCGCCATCTCTCCTGGATAGTGAAAAACTTGACTGAGCTTCCAGCATCGTTGTAACACTTAATGGAACATGATGGTTATGCTGATTATTTATGATAAACTAGATATGGTTACTATTGTGATGCTTATTAATGAGAATCAAGTGATTGTTATAGAATAGATGCAAACTCAGTTCTAAATAGCTCTACATAAATCGATGCTAAAACATTGATAAAAATATTGAAAGTAAGGACGTATGTTAGTAAGCTCTTTTGCAAAGTTATGCTATCCAACTAGCTCCACCAAATAACCCTTGCATATCCTTGGAGTCTTTTTATTTCTCTCCTGTCGGGTAAGTCTAACTGAGTACATAGTACTCAGGGTTTTATCCCACCCTGTTCCAGGTGAAGTTCTCGGCCTGTTGAAGATGGTGACTAAGTGTCGGTGGGCTCGGCGACTCCGTATTTATTTCTCATCCATCTTCTCTTGTTGGAGAATGTCATTTAAGCTAGCAATATATTTCAACTTATGTTATTATAATCATTTCAAAGCTATGTTGTCTCCTCAAATCAGTTCTGAACTCCGTATTGTATTATTATTTGTGAACTTAATTGTAATATTATTTCCACTCCAAACTCCATGTATGTGATGTGTATTTGCTTAATCATGAGATCTTGGTTGTGATGTGGATTTACCGAGGTCCTTCATGACACTTGGCGGACTAAAAGGTTTATATAAATGAAAGTGTGTGCATGTCAACATGTTAGGCGGGGACAGCCCTACTTGATCTTGTACAAATTGGGCGGTTTTGTCACACTATACCCATCGAGTAAGCTCGCGCGCACCCTCTGGATGGTGTTAGGGAGAGCCCGAGCATGTGGCCACTGCTCGGGGCTCCGGGGCTCAGGGCCCCGGACTGCCGAGCGATGGCAGCCTGAGCCTGACTCCAACCCAACACTGACTCGAGCCAGCGTTCGAGTGATCAACTGACGTCCGGAGCCACGGGAAACCAGCCGGGCATCTGAGGCCTGGCAAGTACGGAGATTCCACAGCGCCTACCCTTTGAATGGGTGCGAGGTTCTGTCAGCCACTCCTTCAACAGGGTCACGCCATCGGCGTGACACAACAGGACAAGCGACTTCACCAACTCTAGGGCAGCGAGCTCCAGGGCCCACTGTCAACCCTCAGGCGGGGCTCCTTCATATCCAAGGAAGCCTCACGAAGGTTCACCCAGGGGAGGCCGCGCCGTAGCAGACAGCCCCTTATGGTCATGTGCTAGGCGGTGGCAGCGGCATCAGGCAGCGGCTACAGCTCCATCGACTCCTCACTACGCGACAAGGCGAGGTCCATCCACACCGCGACAAGGTACTCATGCACACCAGTGTACATAGAACAGAGACTAGAACACAAACCGACTTGTACCCGACCCTCCTCGAAATATAATGGGAGGGTCGGCCCCCATGAAGCAGGAGGGAATACGGTTCCAGAGGAACAATAGATGATCTCTGAGAGAAACCCCCGATAAGCCAGCTAGAGAAGGTTGGTTCCTTACTCGCTGCAGAAGAACACCACCTTTGACGAGCGTAGGATAGCACCGAGAAATCCCCTGCCAAACTCTCGTTCTCCTTCATTGTAACCCCCCGATTTGGGTGCTCCTTAACATGAAGAACACTACACTGCTGGACGTAGGGCCTCGATAGCCCGAACCAAGATAAATCGTTGTCTCCCTTTGGTTTTTTGAGTACCTGAGCCACTGGAGACCCACACATCGACTTCCGACGAACAACCATGATGCTTGTCGTGGTTATGAACCCGCGACATGCGTCTTTCCCTACGAATTCGCAACCTCCATCCAATCCATTTGCACGAAGAATTGGCTAATGGTGGAGGAAGGGTACAAGGAGACGCTGAACATATACGACCTCAACAACAGCCTCACGCGACAGCTGTGCACCTCCTTCCTTGGCAAGCCCATCGAGGCCATCTGGCACACGGGTGAAAGGATCCACGATTTCTCAAAGGGAAATCCACAGATACAAACCATAATGTGATAGTCCCAGGAGACCAGCATCACATCATTGAATATCAGTCGATATCACAAGTCATACAGCGAATACCTATCTTAAAGAGTACAATAGCAGGGTTTACTCATTATTATATCGCCACTTGGCGGAATCACTCAGAGCACACAACAACTAGAACAGCATCAGAAGGCGCTTCAGCGGGCGTAGACTCCATCTCCTCAGGCAATCTTGAGCGTAGGACAAGCCCTCTAATCCTCCCATCCATCGCCCTGGTAGTTGTACTCAGGCTAGTCACCTGCTGAACAATTATCAGTATGATTTGTACTGGCCACTGGCTCCCACCCTATGCTTTGCATTTGCTTTGTGGCAAGTGGTGTTCTTCTGCAGCGAGTAAGGAACCAACCTTCTCTAGCTGGCTTATCGGGGGTTTCTCTCAGAGATCATCTATTGTTCCTCTGGGAACCGTATTCCCTCCTGCTTCATGGGGGCCGACCCTCCCATTATATTTCGAGGAGGGGTCGGGTACAAGTCGGTTTGTGTTCTAGTCTCTGTTCTATGTACACTGGTGTGCATGAGTACCTTGTCGCGGTGTGGATGGACCTCGCCTTGTCGCGTAGTGAGGAGTCGATGGAGCTGTAGCCGCTGCCTGATGCCGCTGCCACCGCTAGCACATGACCATAAGGGGCTGTCTGCTACGGCGCGGCCTCCCCTGGGTGAACTTCGTGAGGCTTCCTTGGATATGAAGGAGCCCCCGCCTGAGGGGTTGACAAGTGGGCCCTGGAGCTCGCTGCCCTAGAGTTGGTGAAGTCGCTTGTCCTGTTGTGTCACGCCGATGGCGTGACCCTGTTGAAGGAGTGGCTGACAGAACCTCGCACCCATTCAAAGGGTAGGCGCTGTGGAATCTCCGTACTTGCCAGGCCTCAGATGCCCGGCTGGTTTCCCGTGGCTCCGGACGTCAGTTGATCACTCGAACGCTGGCTCGAGTCAGTGTTGGGTTGGAGTCAGGCTCAGGCTGCCATCGCTCGGCAGTCCGGGGCCCTGGCGAGCCCCGGAGCCCCGAGCAGTGGCCACTGGCATGCTCGGGCTCTCCCTAACACCATCCAGAGGGTGCGCGCGAGCTTACTCGATGGGTATAGTGTGACAAAACCGCCCAATTTGTACAAGATCAAGTAGGGCTGTCCCCGCCTAACATGTTGACATGCACACACTTTCATTTATATAAACCTTTTAGTCCGCCAAGTGTCATGAAGGACCTCGGTAAATCCACATCACAACCAAGATCTCATGATTAAGCAAATACACATCACATACATGGAGTTTGGAGTGGAAATAATATTACAATTAAGTTCACAAATAATAATACAATACGGAGTTCAGAACTGATTTGAGGAGACAACATAGCTTTGAAATGATTATAATAACATAAGTTGAAATATATTGCTAGCTTAAATGACATTCTCCAACAAGAGAAGATGGATGAGAAATAAATACGGAGTCGCCGAGCCCACCGACACTTAGTCACCATCTTCAACAGGCCGAGAACTTCACCTGGAACAGGGTGGGATAAAACCCTGAGTACTATGTACTCAGTTAGACTTACCCGACAGGAGAGAAATAAAAAGACTCCAAGGATATGCAAGGGTTATTTGGTGGAGCTAGTTGGATAGCATAACTTTGCAAAAGAGCTTACTAACATACGTCCTTACTTTCAATATTTTTATCAATGTTTTAGCATCGATTTATGTAGAGCTATTTAGAACTGAGTTTGCATCTATTCTATAACAATCACTTGATTCTCATTAATAAGCATCACAATAGTAACCATATCTAGTTTATCATAAATAATCAGCATAACCATCATGTTCCATTAAGTGTTACAACGATGCTGGAAGCTCAGTCAAGTTTTTCACTATCCAGGAGAGATGGCGATTCGAATCGATTGCAACCAGCTGGGCAGAAATCCAAAACACACACCCATGCATACCAGCGCATTAGTCGCCTTAGGTCACCTTTCACTCTATTCGGCGATGAGTCTAGACTGGGTCACAAAACTCGTGGGACTGCAACCTCACATAAATTGCCAAGCCTGGCTTGCAGCAAATATGGTCTTGGATCAGTCCCCTCCCTATCGATGCTCTCCTCCTAGTAATGCTATCAGTCCAATATTCACCTCGAACGAGGTACTTGGCTTCACAATCGGAATGAGTTATCCGGCCATTATGTGCAGGTACGTTCAATCTCGACCAAGGTCCAGACAACGGTACAGTCCTTAATCGACAGGTGGGATCAAAGAAACAGGCCAAGCCTCCCACCATCAACAACATATTGGATCCCGCCCAGTCTCGATTTATCCATCATCACATGGTTCTTTTCCACGATAGCAAATATGGCCAACCATGTCAGAGTAGTATAAGTAGCCATCCTACATCTCACGGATGATAGGAATCACCCGACTTCTACCGGTCTAAGCATGGCTAAGCATAAAACGACCTACACATACTAATAAATGGTCTAGCATGCATGTTGTTTCACGCGATCTCTGTGTGTCTTTTGTTAAGAATCTTGTTGTGCTTGTTATGACTTGATGTACATGAGGAGTAAAACACTTAATCACCTTCAATTTGCTGGTTGTGTGATGTATTCATGTGTGCCAAGTCAATGTGTGTTTGATGCAACTTGTGTAGCCACTTTCTCTATGTATGTTGCTTGTGCATGCTCTCAAATTATGTGCCTTAGTTGATAGCTGTGTGTGTTAAGTGAGCCATAGCAGCCCTAGCACTCTTGTGATGCTAAGCTTAATTAGTTCTTTATAAATGAATGACTATAATAACTTAACTAAAAATAACTTGGAGCTCAGTGTTGCCTCCTTGCTATCTTAGCATGGTAGGTTGTGTGATGTTTAGTTAAACAACTCTGAGTGCTTATGTCTATGTGATGTAACCTTGTGCTTGTCTTGCTTGCTTTCTCGAGATTCATCGTGTATTGCACTTACATGCATTTATGCATCTGCATTGTTACATCTCATCTAGGTATGCTAGATGCCCGACGCAAGGAACTGAAGGATGTGATGATTGGAGCCAACCAGAAGATGGAGTCCGGTGGACCTATCCTGAAGATGGAAGGACTAAGCAAGTACTAGGATAGGAGATGCTCGCCAAGCGAATGTCATCTAACAAACACTGACCTAGTGTTGGACCCCAGGCAAGCCCCGGAGCATTCTAGGCCTCCTACCCACTCTTTTAAAATGCACTTGAGTATATTCTTATATTGTGCATTAGGTTGATAGGAGTTGGATGAAACCGTTGCTGCATGACTTACCTTGTCCACCAGATATCTATACCTGCACCCTTATTAGTATGTGTAGGTCGTTTTATGCTTAGCCATGCTTAGACCGGTAGAAGTCGGGTGATTCCTATCATCCGTGAGATGTAGGATGGCTACTTATACTACTCTGACATGGTTGGCCATATTTGCTATCGTGGAAAAGAACCATGTGATGATGGATAAATCGAGACTGGGCGGGATCCAATATGTTGTTGATGGTGGGAGGCTTGGCCTGTTTCTTTGATCCCACCTGTGTCGATTAAGGACTGTACCGTTGTCTGGACCTTGGTCGAGATTGAACGTACCTGCACATAATGGCCGGATAACTCATTCCGATTGTGAAGCCAAGTACCTCGTTCGAGGTGAATATTGGACTGATAGCATTACTAGGAGGAGAGCATCGATAGGGAGGGGACTGATCCAAGACCATATTTGCTGCAAGCCAGGCTTGGCAATTTATGTGAGGTTGCAGTCCCACGAGTTTTGTGACCCAGTCTAGACTCATCGCCGAATAGAGTGAAAGGTGACCTAAGGCGACTAATGCGCTGGTATGCATGGGTGTGTGTTTTGGATTTCTGCCCAGCTGGTTGCAATCGATTCGAATCGCCATT
>JAHUYU010000299.1:0-22698 GCA_030439765.1 Tripidium arundinaceum
CTGGACATATCATTTGCTATATTTAGAGCCTCGGTGAGAAAGATATCAAATCCGCAACAAAACTTACATAGGAAGGCTCTAGAACACTCCACAAGACATACCACCGAAGGAGGGGCCCACCTGCCATAGGGGGAGGCCGGCCGGCCCCACCTGTAGGCCAGCTGGCCTGGTGTCCCCACCAATCAGCCTCTGCTTCGCGTGGCGGCGCTCCACCGCCTTAAGGTTTGCATCTAAGCTGTTGATTATGGTCAGTTTGATCCGAGGGATCACGTTTGATGCCCCGGGCTATATAACCAGCCCCAGCCCCCCTCCCTGAGGAGGAATCGAAGAAACCCTAATTCATATTCTAGTCGTCATGAGCGGAGCCAGCTATCAAGAGAATATTAGTCCTTCATAGGATCTAGTCTTGTAGATAATAGTGAGATGGTGATTCGTCATTCCTTCGGGTTTGCCCATGTTCTATGCTTGTCGATTTGTAGGGTCGGAGTCTTGGGGGATATGGGTAGTTTCTTTATACACGGGCGTGGTGCTCGGGTATACGGGAACCTTCGGATGTGACGGTGCTCCACGGTTGAGGGGTAGGCGGCAGGTGGTGACAGCCCTGTCCGTCCCTTGTAATCCCCCATGTTCGGGCATTCATATAGGAGTTCGTAAAGTTTCCCATGCTTGCTGGCAGACCAGTGCCCGGAGATCTCCCTGTCCATCTTACACTTAGGTCTACCTCTAACATGTATTTTGTATGATTATCAACTATTCTTCGCATGGCTATATTAGGATATACCTGCTCCACTTAGGATTATTCTTTTATTCTTTATTTTCTCTTTTATCCTGGAGATTGACCTAAGTGTGAGATGGACAGGGAGATCTCCGGGCACTGGTCTGCCAGCAAGCATGGGAAACTTTACGAACTCCTATATGAATGCCCGAACATGGGGGATTACAAGGGACGGACAGGGCTGTCACCACCTGCCGCCTACCCCTCAACCGTGGAGCACCGTCACATCCGAAGGTTCCCGTATACCCGAGCACCACGCCCGTGTATAAAGAAACTACCCATATCCCCCAAGACTCCGACCCTACAAATCGACAAGCATAGAACATGGGCAAACCCGAAGGAATGACGAATCACCATCTCACTATTATCTACAAGACTAGATCCTATGAAGGACTAATATTCTCTTGATAGCTGGCTCCGCTCATGACGACTAGAATATGAATTAGGGTTTCTTCGATTCCTCCTCAGGGAGGGGGGCTGGGGCTGGTTATATAGCCCGGGCATCAAACGTGATCCCTCGGATCAAACTGACCATAATCAACAGCTTAGATGCAAACCTTAAGGCGGTGGAGCGCCGCCACGCGAAGCAGAGGCTGATTGGTGGGGACACCAGGCCAGCTGGCCTACAGGTGGGGCCGGCCGGCCTCCCCCTATGGCAGGTGGGCCCCTCCTTCGGTGGTATGTCTTGTGGAGTGTTCTAGAGCCTTCCTATGTAAGTTTTGTTGCGGATTTGATATCTTCTCACCGAGGCTCTAAATATAGCAAATGATATGTCCGTTTCGATCGTCTCGACAAGCTCTTCTCAATGGTGCACCCCAATTCATCATTTGAGATGGCTTTATACTGTGAAAAATCAAAAACCCTACAAAACAAATGAGAGCACCAAAACTCGTGGAACTTGTTAGAATCAAACCCTATAACTATAGTTTATGATTTATTTTATATTGGTTTTTGCAATAATTGATGATTTATAGTTGACGTTAACGACCATCAACAATCATACACATTGAGCGACTGAGTGAATCATTTGAGGAACTTCATTTTATTTTACAAAACTTTCAAAACCTCGAGAAAAAGAGTCAGTCAAAGAATGAATGATAAGCGGTTCTGTGAAAACTGTTCTGAACCACCCAAGACTTGGAGAAAGCTAAAAAGCTCCACAGGTACCAAGGTAATAAAGGGTGGATAGAATGCCAATTTATTCAAATCAAGGAAGAAAAACTTTGTTATAAGCATGGCACCTATGAAATGTAATCAGCATAGTAGCAACTCCTGATCAGCAACCAATGTCTTAGCTCTTGCTCAGGACGAGAAAGGGGTAAGCTTGGGGGATCTTGTTGGCGGCCCTTATCGACCAAATCCAACCGCCAAATAAGATACAAAAAGGAGAATACTAGCATAACTTACACACATATGCTATTTATATTGACATATTTTCACATGTATTGGAGACTTAGTGTTTTGCAGGGTATACATATGAAATACATGGGAAATACTATCAAAAGTGCGCAATCCAGAAAGTGTAAAGCAGACTCTACATGCACAAACAAGAAAGAAGCCCATTCACCTGAAGAAATCTAGGCTAACCACTGACGTAACCGAGGCCCAGGCCCAGATAGTAGCCTGCCACGCAAAGGCGGTGGGGGGAGGCGCTGCTGTTGATGGTAGATAACGACCATTTTTAACCCGTCAACAAAACTGAAATAAGGGCATAAATGCAACCAACCTATAGACTTAGGGGTTTAAACTAACGAATTCCATGAGTTTTGGTGAATCTGTGTTTCTGCAGGGGGTTATTAGGAAAACTGGCAAAAGAGGACCTACATGTCAGATTAAATTGCGTATTCCACACAGGCAACAACACTAGAAGGTTCCAGAGGACACGAGAGGACTCCGCGCCAAAGCAGAGACGAGGAAGCTGACATGTGGGGCTGGCCGGCCCCACCTACAGGCCGGCCGGCCGGCCCCTGGATCCATCTGTCAGCCACCAACTTCACGTGGCGGCGCTCCACCGCCTTAGGGTTTTGATCTATGCCATTGATTCAAGTCGGTTTGATCCGAGGGCTCTCGTTCATCGCTCTGGGCTATATCAGCCAGCCCTACCCCCCCTTGGAAGCCATGAAGCCATTAAGCCAAGAAGCCAGAAGATCAAGAGGTCCTCTGAAGACCTAGATCCACCAGAGAATTAGAATAGATACTCCAATTCCTCAAAGTTCTAGTATAGGCTAGCTAGCAAGGTTACAGTATAGTTCGAGCTCTCGCTCAGGATTCTGGATTTGTCATCTGGAGGCTACTATAGCCATTGTATCCCTTCTTTTATGACTTTGTTCTATTTCAATATCATGTTTCTGTTTATTATGTTCTTAGTTTGCTCTAGTAGTATATTTGATATAGTCATGATTGATAATGAGTTTATGCATATGTTCACAAAGCGCTTAGCTCAGTACTCGAGTGAGTTAGGTGGTCAATACTATGTAAGCGTGGTTCTTATATATTATTTACCTGCGAATGCACCTTACATTCCGAGCCATGTGGTAGATCGCGGGTGTGACACTCCCATTGAGTCCTTTGTAGTCCACTCCCCGTTTGTAAGACAAGTAGAACCTGGTTGCGAAGGAAGTCTTGCTCTGTTCTTGATCTTCCTTAGTAATGTTCCTTATGCATAAATGAAGAGTCATTATGCTATACATGAGAGTATATATGCTAGAGTACATGAAATACTTAGTAAATAAGAAATGACTTAAGAATTCAATCTCTTAACTAATCTCCTGTTTAGCCTTACTACATTAGTGAGTATTCTATTCTATCTCTGGGTTGTTATCAATGCTTTACACTTATCATATATATTTATCATATGGCTTACCCCTGTTAGAGTATGTGCTGTGTGATTGGTTTTATCATAAGTATACATATTTGTCAATTATCTCTAACCACTGTCCTCCCTGTGGTAAAAATATAAATAACGATACCTGAAATACTCCCGGGTGAAATGCTACAATGGTATTCTATCTGTGCGCTTGCGAATAACCTTTCATATATATATTCTATCTAAGTTTCAAGTGGCATAATCATAAATACCAACAAAGCATTTCTAGCATCATGCTGGGGATGACAACCTAGTATTAAGTGATGCTAAGAAATGTCAACAGCTGCCCAGGGTGCGGGTGCACCTGGGGTGCGGCCGCCCCCAGAATCGCCTCTCGGGCCCAGCTTCGGTCAGGCAGTGCCATTACTTCTCCTGAGGACGGTGCGGGTAGGATCCGAGGAATATTCCACCCCCAAACTGTCATAGGAGTAGTATAAGAAGAGGGAGAGAGCTCCCTCTCACACGCACACCCCATTTGTAGCAACACCTCATTCCCACCTTTGCACTTTTACCTTTAGTAGACATTTGGAGCTAGGAAAAGCTACCTTGGAGGGCTTGACTCCTTGGAGAAGAATCTTGGTATGAATAAGATGAATCATTTCTCCAAAGTCTTGTTCTCTACTTATCATTATAGTCTCGCTTATGAACTAGAGTATAGTCGTTATGTTATGATCTTGATATATGAACTAGTGTATGTTTGTATGTCATGAGATTAGCGTATATGACTTTATGCTTAACCATTCATATAACTTATGTGATTAGAATTAGAACTAAGTTGAGATGGTGATTCGTCATTCCTTCGGGTTTGCCCATGTTCTATGCTTGTCGATTTGTAGGGTCGGAGTCTTGGGGGATATGGGTAGTTTCTTTATACACGGGCGTGGTGCTCGGGTATACGGGAACCTTCGGATGTGACGGTGCTCCACGGTTGAGGGGTAGGCGGCAGGTGGTGACAGCCCTGTCCGTCCCTTGTAATCCCCCATGTTCGGGCATTCATATAGGAGTTCGTAAAGTTTCCCATGCTTGCTGGCAGACCAGTGCCCGGAGATCTCCCTGTCCATCTTACACTTAGGTCTACCTCTAACATGTATTTTGTATGATTATCAACTATTCTTCGCATGGCTATATTAGGATATACCTGCTCCACTTAGGATTATTCTTTTATTCTTTATTTTCTCTTTTATCCTGGAGATTGACCTAAGTGTAAGATGGACAGGGAGATCTCCGGGCACTGGTCTGCCAGCAAGCATGGGAAACTTTACGAACTCCTATATGAATGCCCGAACATGGGGGATTACAAGGGACGGACAGGGCTGTCACCACCTGCCGCCTACCCCTCAACCGTGGAGCACCGTCACATCCGAAGGTTCCCGTATACCCGAGCACCACGCCCGTGTATAAAGAAACTACCCATATCCCCCAAGACTCCGACCCTACAAATCGACAAGCATAGAACATGGGCAAACCCGAAGGAATGACGAATCACCATCTCAACTTAGTTCTAATTCTAATCACATAAGTTATATGAATGGTTAAGCATAAAGTCATATACGCTAATCTCATGACATACAAACATACACTAGTTCATATATCAAGATCATAACATAACGACTATACTCTAGTTCATAAGCGAGACTATAATGATAAGTAGAGAACAAGACTTTGGAGAAATGATTCATCTTATTCATACCAAGATTCTTCTCCAAGGAGTCAAGCCCTCCAAGGTAGCTTTTCCTAGCTCCAAATGTCTACTAAAGGTAAAAGTGCAAAGGTGGGAATGAGGTGTTGCTACAAATGGGGTGTGCGTGTGAGAGGGAGCTCTCTCCCTCTTCTTATACTACTCCTATGACAGTTTGGGGGTGGAATATTCCTCGGATCCTACCCGCACCGTCCTCAGGAGAAGTAATGGCACTGCCTGACCGAAGCTGGGCCCGAGAGGCGATTCTGGGGGCGGCCGCACCCCAGGTGCACCCGCACCCTGGGCAGCTGTTGACATTTCTTAGCATCACTTAATACTAGGTTGTCATCCCCAGCATGATGCTAGAAATGCTTTGTTGGTATTTTATGATTATGCCACTTGAAACTTAGATAGAATATATATATGAAAGGTTATTCGCAAGCGCACAGATAGAATACCATTGTAGCATTTCACCCGGGAGTATTTCAGGTATCGTTATTTATATTTTTACCACAGGGAGGACAGTGGTTAGAGATAATTGACAAATATGTATACTTATGATAAAACCAATCACACAGCACATACTCTAACAGGGGTAAGCCATATGATAAATATATATGATAAGTGTAAAGCATTGATAACAACCCAGAGATAGAATAGAATACTCACTAATGTAGTAAGGCTAAACAGGAGATTAGTTAAGAGATTGAATTCTTAAGTCATTTCTTATTTACTAAGTATTTCATGTACTCTAGCATATATACTCTCATGTATAGCATAATGACTCTTCATTTATGCATAAGGAACATTACTAAGGAAGATCAAGAACAGAGCAAGACTTCCTTCGCAACCAGGTTCTACTTGTCTTACAAACGGGGAGTGGACTACAAAGGACTCAATGGGAGTGTCACACCCGCGATCTACCACATGGCTCGGAATGTAAGGTGCATTCGCAGGTAAATAATATATAAGAACCACGCTTACATAGTATTGACCACCTAACTCACTCGAGTACTGAGCTAAGCGCTTTGTGAACATATGCATAAACTCATTATCAATCATGACTATATCAAATATACTACTAGAGCAAACTAAGAACATAATAAACAGAAACATGATATTGAAATAGAACAAAGTCATAAAAGAAGGGATACAATGGCTATAGTAGCCTCCAGATGACAAATCCAGAATCCTGAGCGAGAGCTCGAACTATACTGTAACCTTGCTAGCTAGCCTATACTAGAACTTTGAGGAATTGGAGTATCTATTCTATCTCTGGGTTGTTATCAATGCTTTACACTTATCATATATATTTATCATATGGCTTACCCCTGTTAGAGTATGTGCTGTGTGATTGGTTTTATCATAAGTATACATATTTGTCAATTATCTCTAACCACTGTCCTCCCTGTGGTAAAAATATAAATAACGATACCTGAAATACTCCCGGGTGAAATGCTACAATGGTATTCTATCTGTGCGCTTGCGAATAACCTTTCATATATATATTCTATCTAAGTTTCAAGTGGCATAATCATAAATACCAACAAAGCATTTCTAGCATCATGCTGGGGATGACAACCTAGTATTAAGTGATGCTAAGAAATGTCAACAGCTGCCCAGGGTGCGGGTGCACCTGGGGTGCGGCCGCCCCCAGAATCGCCTCTCGGGCCCAGCTTCGGTCAGGCAGTGCCATTACTTCTCCTGAGGACGGTGCGGGTAGGATCCGAGGAATATTCCACCCCCAAACTGTCATAGGAGTAGTATAAGAAGAGGGAGAGAGCTCCCTCTCACACGCACACCCCATTTGTAGCAACACCTCATTCCCACCTTTGCACTTTTACCTTTAGTAGACATTTGGAGCTAGGAAAAGCTACCTTGGAGGGCTTGACTCCTTGGAGAAGAATCTTGGTATGAATAAGATGAATCATTTCTCCAAAGTCTTGTTCTCTACTTATCATTATAGTCTCGCTTATGAACTAGAGTATAGTCGTTATGTTATGATCTTGATATATGAACTAGTGTATGTTTGTATGTCATGAGATTAGCGTATATGACTTTATGCTTAACCATTCATATAACTTATGTGATTAGAATTAGAACTAAGTTGAGATGGTGATTCGTCATTCCTTCGGGTTTGCCCATGTTCTATGCTTGTCGATTTGTAGGGTCGGAGTCTTGGGGGATATGGGTAGTTTCTTTATACACGGGCGTGGTGCTCGGGTATACGGGAACCTTCGGATGTGACGGTGCTCCACGGTTGAGGGGTAGGCGGCAGGTGGTGACAGCCCTGTCCGTCCCTTGTAATCCCCCATGTTCGGGCATTCATATAGGAGTTCGTAAAGTTTCCCATGCTTGCTGGCAGACCAGTGCCCGGAGATCTCCCTGTCCATCTTACACTTAGGTCAATCTCCAGGATAAAAGAGAAAATAAAGAATAAAAGAATAATCCTAAGTGGAGCAGGTATATCCTAATATAGCCATGCGAAGAATAGTTGATAATCATACAAAATACATGTTAGAGGTAGACCTAAGTGTAAGATGGACAGGGAGATCTCCGGGCACTGGTCTGCCAGCAAGCATGGGAAACTTTACGAACTCCTATATGAATGCCCGAACATGGGGGATTACAAGGGACGGACAGGGCTGTCACCACCTGCCGCCTACCCCTCAACCGTGGAGCACCGTCACATCCGAAGGTTCCCGTATACCCGAGCACCACGCCCGTGTATAAAGAAACTACCCATATCCCCCAAGACTCCGACCCTACAAATCGACAAGCATAGAACATGGGCAAACCCGAAGGAATGACGAATCACCATCTCAACTTAGTTCTAATTCTAATCACATAAGTTATATGAATGGTTAAGCATAAAGTCATATACGCTAATCTCATGACATACAAACATACACTAGTTCATATATCAAGATCATAACATAACGACTATACTCTAGTTCATAAGCGAGACTATAATGATAAGTAGAGAACAAGACTTTGGAGAAATGATTCATCTTATTCATACCAAGATTCTTCTCCAAGGAGTCAAGCCCTCCAAGGTAGCTTTTCCTAGCTCCAAATGTCTACTAAAGGTAAAAGTGCAAAGGTGGGAATGAGGTGTTGCTACAAATGGGGTGTGCGTGTGAGAGGGAGCTCTCTCCCTCTTCTTATACTACTCCTATGACAGTTTGGGGGTGGAATATTCCTCGGATCCTACCCGCACCGTCCTCAGGAGAAGTAATGGCACTGCCTGACCGAAGCTGGGCCCGAGAGGCGATTCTGGGGGCGGCCGCACCCCAGGTGCACCCGCACCCTGGGCAGCTGTTGACATTTCTTAGCATCACTTAATACTAGGTTGTCATCCCCAGCATGATGCTAGAAATGCTTTGTTGGTATTTATGATTATGCCACTTGAAACTTAGATAGAATATATATATGAAAGGTTATTCGCAAGCGCACAGATAGAATACCATTGTAGCATTTCACCCGGGAGTATTTCAGGTATCGTTATTTATATTTTTACCACAGGGAGGACAGTGGTTAGAGATAATTGACAAATATGTATACTTATGATAAAACCAATCACACAGCACATACTCTAACAGGGGTAAGCCATATGATAAATATATATGATAAGTGTAAAGCATTGATAACAACCCAGAGATAGAATAGAATACTCACTAATGTAGTAAGGCTAAACAGGAGATTAGTTAAGAGATTGAATTCTTAAGTCATTTCTTATTTACTAAGTATTTCATGTACTCTAGCATATATACTCTCATGTATAGCATAATGACTCTTCATTTATGCATAAGGAACATTACTAAGGAAGATCAAGAACAGAGCAAGACTTCCTTCGCAACCAGGTTCTACTTGTCTTACAAACGGGGAGTGGACTACAAAGGACTCAATGGGAGTGTCACACCCGCGATCTACCACATGGCTCGGAATGTAAGGTGCATTCGCAGGTAAATAATATATAAGAACCACGCTTACATAGTATTGACCACCTAACTCACTCGAGTACTGAGCTAAGCGCTTTGTGAACATATGCATAAACTCATTATCAATCATGACTATATCAAATATACTACTAGAGCAAACTAAGAACATAATAAACAGAAACATGATATTGAAATAGAACAAAGTCATAAAAGAAGGGATACAATGGCTATAGTAGCCTCCAGATGACAAATCCAGAATCCTGAGCGAGAGCTCGAACTATACTGTAACCTTGCTAGCTAGCCTATACTAGAACTTTGAGGAATTGGAGTATCTATTCTAATTCTCTGGTGGATCTAGGTCTTCAGAGGACCTCTTGATCTTCTGGCTTCTTGGCTTAATGGCTTCATGGCTTCCAAGGGGGGGTAGGGCTGGCTGATATAGCCCAGAGCGATGAACGAGAGCCCTCGGATCAAACCGACTTGAATCAATGGCATAGATCAAAACCCTAAGGCGGTGGAGCGCCGCCACGTGAAGTTGGTGGCTGACAGATGGATCCAGGGGCCGGCCGGCCGGCCTGTAGGTGGGGCCGGCCAGCCCCACATGTCAGCTTCCTCGTCTCTGCTTTGGCGCGGAGTCCTCTCGTGTCCTCTGGAACCTTCTAGTGTTGTTGCCTGTGTGATTGGTTTTATCATAAGTATACATATTTGTCAATTATCTCTAACCACTGTCCTCCCTGTGGTAAAAATATAAATAACGATACCTGAAATACTCCCGGGTGAAATGCTACAATGGTATTCTATCTGTGCGCTTGCGAATAACCTTTCATATATATATTCTATCTAAGTTTCAAGTGGCATAATCATAAATACCAACAAAGCATTTCTAGCATCATGCTGGGGATGACAACCTAGTATTAAGTGATGCTAAGAAATGTCAACAGCTGCCCAGGGTGCGGGTGCACCTGGGGTGCGGCCGCCCCCAGAATCGCCTCTCGGGCCCAGCTTCGGTCAGGCAGTGCCATTACTTCTCCTGAGGACGGTGCGGGTAGGATCCGAGGAATATTCCACCCCCAAACTGTCATAGGAGTAGTATAAGAAGAGGGAGAGAGCTCCCTCTCACACGCACACCCCATTTGTAGCAACACCTCATTCCCACCTTTGCACTTTTACCTTTAGTAGACATTTGGAGCTAGGAAAAGCTACCTTGGAGGGCTTGACTCCTTGGAGAAGAATCTTGGTATGAATAAGATGAATCATTTCTCCAAAGTCTTGTTCTCTACTTATCATTATAGTCTCGCTTATGAACTAGAGTATAGTCGTTATGTTATGATCTTGATATATGAACTAGTGTATGTTTGTATGTCATGAGATTAGCGTATATGACTTTATGCTTAACCATTCATATAACTTATGTGATTAGAATTAGAACTAAGTTGAGATGGTGATTCGTCATTCCTTCGGGTTTGCCCATGTTCTATGCTTGTCGATTTGTAGGGTCGGAGTCTTGGGGGATATGGGTAGTTTCTTTATACACGGGCGTGGTGCTCGGGTATACGGGAACCTTCGGATGTGACGGTGCTCCACGGTTGAGGGGTAGGCGGCAGGTGGTGACAGCCCTGTCCGTCCCTTGTAATCCCCCATGTTCGGGCATTCATATAGGAGTTCGTAAAGTTTCCCATGCTTGCTGGCAGACCAGTGCCCGGAGATCTCCCTGTCCATCTTACACTTAGGTCTACCTCTAACATGTATTTTGTATGATTATCAACTATTCTTCGCATGGCTATATTAGGATATACCTGCTCCACTTAGGATTATTCTTTTATTCTTTATTTTCTCTTTTATCCTGGAGATTGACCTAAGTGTGTTTCACACTATCTTAAAACCATCATGGCTTACCCCTGTATTGAGTATTGGTCTAGTATACAATCACTTTATCTTGACCATGTCCTCACTTAAACCTTTCACACTATGCCTTCCTTTGGGAAAATATAAATAACGATACCCTGAATACTTTCAGGTGAAATGCTACAATGATAGATCCGTGCGCTTGTGGATATTTTCTGTAATTGTTAAGAACTATCGTTAAGACATTTCTTGGCGGTGTTACTAATTCTAGTAGCGACGTTAAGAAATGCCAACAAGCATTTCTAGCGCCATTGTCGGGGATGGGTCCTATCTCTATTCTTGGTAATGATGCTAAGAAATGCCAACAGTCACTAGCGACAAGGACGGTACCAATGGACTCCTCATGACCAAGCGCACCTATCTAGGGGGTTGGTTGGGCGGCCTAGGGTTTTGTTCACGCTCGACGCCGGACATGGCGGCACAACGACGTGGCGGTGGACCCGCTGCTCCGTCGTTCGATCAGCCTAGTTAAGTTTGGGTTAGGCACGGGGAGGCTCACCATGCCTTGCTCACCCCGGCAGTCGAAGCGGAGAAGCTGCAGGAGGTGTTACCGTCGGTGAAAGCGGACGCGACAGCTTGAACCGGCGACGAAGACGGCGTTCCGGCGGCTCCTGTGATGGAACAAAGAAAACGGCGGGCTGATGAGTGTCACAGCCACACGAGCAACACAACGCAAGAGAGAGAAGAGAGAGAGGCTCACTAGAGCGCCCTGGCCACGGCGAGGTGGTCGCGGCGGCCATGGCGGACGATCGCGGCGGGAAGTCGGTGTGCGGCCGATTCTGACGACTAGAGATAGCGTGAGCTGGCTCAAACAACATGCAAGGACGAGGCAGCTCTGGTGGTGGAAGGAATTGGAAACAGATAGAGCGGTGGCGACGAATTCGGCCGGCGAAGCCGAGGTGACCTGTGGTGAAGCAGGAAGAGGAAAAGAGGGAGATGGTGGCTGGCGCGGCTAAAAACAACATGGGCGCAGTTTCTAGGCTTCGCCAGCACCTGCATGACCTCTCCACACAGTCGGGTACGTGGCCACGCATGCAGACAACGCTAGAAGGCGGCCACGACGGCGCGCTGGAAGGCTGGATGGTGCCAGTGAACACTGTTCGCCGACTGAACGAAACCCCATCTTCAGAGCTCTCTTCCTCTCGATCTCATATAGAAACTTGATGATCACCCTTAACAAAAGTTATTCATCCATCTCTGATCTCCAACTTTGCTTAAAGGCTCATCATCAAAAGATCAACGGATTTTGAAATAAGGAGTTTCAAAGATTAACAAAGTAAACTGGAAACTGAACTTGGTTTTCAGAGTTTTGAAACAGTTTTGTTTAAGCTTCTTTGAGAAATTAATTAGTGGTTAAATACTATTCACACATCACAAACAATGGCACATTAACAAATTTCAAACTTCACACTATGAAACAATACCAAGGTTGCATAAATTTTATTTATGAAAAGTGATTTAATAAATCTCCAAAGATTGAACTTTAGAACTGTTGAATCAGGGACAGCCAAAATGCTAAGTATGGAAAACAGTTCTGGATTCAAATTTGGAGCTCAAGTTTGAACATGTTTGACTTGAAAACATAACACATCTTTGATTCAATATTAAGGAGAACACTTTATTCTACAAAGTAATATTGGCATATTTTCAAGTGTTTAAGAAAATTTTAAACCATAAAATCACAAAGAACCTTAATTAACATTATTGATAACAATTCATGCAACACATAGAACATAACATATGCAACATATTCATGCTATATTGGAAACAAGAAATGCATTTATGCCACAATGCTTGATTACTATGCATGATAATGATCATGATTAGGGTTTTATTAAGTGCTTAACATCGAGGGTGTTACACCAATGGGGAAAGGGAGGAGGCCGCATTACCGGCCTTGGAGGTAGCGCCGCTGTGGGTTGCCGCCGGTGCTGGAGTGGCGGTCGGTGGGCTGAGGTGGTTGGGGGTGCAGAGAGAGGCGGAGGCCAACCCATCGGGCTCACCAAGGAGCGATGGGGCGGCCACCCCATCCCCATGGATCGATAGATCCGGCTGTAGGGAGCCCAAATCTAGGTTCGGAAGGGGCTGATTTGCTATAGGTAGGTGGATCAGCAGTGGAGGTGCTTCAACGCCGCCGGCATCGCCAAGGCCAGTGGTGGCTCAGGGGGGCAAAGTCCAACATTTTTACTGTAATTCTATAGATCCCCAATACCATACTTCAATTGCTGCCACGTATTTTCATAGCGGGAATTATTCTTCTTTCTCATTCTATTCGGTGAGAGATCTAGGCATTGCACCACCAAGCAACTATGATCAGACATTGTAGTCTGAACATGACAGACTTTCACTTCCTGGAATAAATTTGGAAAAGGGGCAGTAGCAGGTCCCCTGTCCAATCTCACCTTCACATTCCGGTCTCCACCTTGATGGTTATCCCAGGTATATGATAGGCCAATAAAGCATAGATTCGTAAAGCCACAGAGAGAGACTGCCTCCCGAAAACCTTCCATCTGTCACTCAGTCCTTCCTATACCACCAAATTGCTCATTGGCATGCAGCACTTCATTAAAATCACCCACACATAACCACGGGAGAGAGCTACCACAATTGAGCAATTTCAGACACTCCCAGCTTCTATGTTGTAGTTCTCTCTTAGATTCCCCGTAGAAACCAGTGAATCTCCTTTTTCCACAATGCGTTTCAGAATCAAGAACCGCCACATTGACGTGCAGCTTTTCTAGACTCTGTAACCTGATATCCACCACATTCTTCCATAGCATCGCAAGCCCTCCACCTCTGCCATAACTCTCAATGCCCAGCTAGAGATGGCAATGGGGCAGATTCGGATTGGGTGGAGCCTTCGCGGACCCGAATCCAAAACCCGAAACCGCCCTAAACACTAGTCCGGGTGATAATCCAAACCCAAAACCAAACCCGGAGGATCCCTGAAACCCGATTGGTTAACCGAAACTCGAAACCCACCACTATATGTCAATACAAAAAAAATAAGAAGGAATTTTTAGCAATATATGCATGTGATATATTACATATTCACATGTATAAACAAGAGGCAATAAACAACACACAATTTCATGACACAACTTAGAACAAAATTAATAGCTTACATAAACAATTTATTAATAAAAACACATGAGTTTTTTATTTTAAAATGTTCTATTTTGGATCTCCATTGGGCATCCGCAGGTGAAAATTGAAACCCGAAACTGAACCCGATAAGTTTCGGATCCCCGAACCCGAAAACCATCGGTGAAAAATCGAACCCGAACCCACTGAACCCGAAATCCGCGAATCTCTGACCTAAAACTGCCCCATTGCCATCCCTATGCCCAGCCCATGCGTGAAGCCAAGCGATTTTAGGAGTCCATCCACTCTATCTGAAAAGAAACATGTCTCCGATAGAAAAACCAGAACATGGCGATGTAGCTCACACAGGCTACATATATAGATCACGAACTGCCACAGGATGCCCTAGACCCGACCGCCGATTGCGCAACTTAAGTGTTGTTGCCTCTTGTTTATACATGTGAATATGTAATATATCACATGCATATATTGCTAAAAATTCCTTCTTATTTTTTTTGTATTGACATATAGTGGTGGGTTTCGAGTTTCGGTTAACCAATCGGGTTTCAGGGATCCTCCGGGTTTGGTTTTGGGTTTGGATTATCACCCGGACTAGTGTTTAGGGCGGTTTCGGGTTTTGGATTCGGGTCCGCGAAGGCTCCACCCAATCCGAATCTGCCCCATTGCCATCTCTAGCTGGGCATTGAGAGTTATGGCAGAGGTGGAGGGCTTGCGATGCTATGGAAGAATGTGGTGGATATCAGGTTACAGAGTCTAGAAAAGCTGCACGTCAATGTGGCGGTTCTTGATTCTGAAACGCATTGTGGAAAAAGGAGATTCACTGGTTTCTACGGGGAATCTAAGAGAGAACTACAACATAGAAGCTGGGAGTGTCTGAAATTGCTCAATTGTGGTAGCTCTCTCCCGTGGTTATGTGTGGGTGATTTTAATGAAGTGCTGCATGCCAATGAGCAATTTGGTGGTATAGGAAGGACTGAGTGACAGATGGAAGGTTTTCGGGAGGCAGTCTCTCTCTGTGGCTTTACGAATCTATGCTTTATTGGCCTATCATATACCTGGGATAACCATCAAGGTGGAGACCGGAATGTGAAGGTGAGATTGGACAGGGGACCTGCTACTGCCCCTTTTCCAAATTTATTCCAGGAAGTGAAAGTCTGTCATGTTCAGACTACAATGTCTGATCATAGTTGCTTGGTGGTGCAATGCCTAGATCTCTCACCGAATAGAATGAGAAAGAAGAATAATTCCCGCTATGAAAATACGTGGCAGCAATTGAAGTATGGTATTGGGGATCTATAGAATTACAGTAAAAATGTTGGACTTTGCCCCCCTGAGCCACCACTGGCCTTGGCGATGCCGGCGGCGTTGAAGCACCTCCACTGCTGATCCACCTACCTATAGCAAATCAGCCCCTTCCGAACCTAGATTTGGGCTCCCTACAGCCGGATCTATCGATCCATGGGGATGGGGTGGCCGCCCCATCGCTCCTTGGTGAGCCCGATGGGTTGGCCTCCGCCTCTCTCTGCACCCCCAACCACCTCAGCCCACCGACCGCCACTCCAGCACCGGCGGCAACCCACAGCGGCGCTACCTCCAAGGCCGGTAATGCGGCCTCCTCCCTTTCCCCATTGGTGTAACACCCTCGATGTTAAGCACTTAATAAAACCCTAATCATGATCATTATCATGCATAGTAATCAAGCATTGTGGCATAAATGCATTTCTTGTTTCCAATATAGCATGAATATGTTGCATATGTTATGTTCTATGTGTTGCATGAATTGTTATCAATAATGTTAATTAAGGTTCTTTGTGATTTTATGGTTTAAAATTTTCTTAAACACTTGAAAATATGCCAATATTACTTTGTAGAATAAAGTGTTCTCCTTAATATTGAATCAAAGATGTGTTATGTTTTCAAGTCAAACATGTTCAAACTTGAGCTCCAAATTTGAATCCAGAACTGTTTTCCATACTTAGCATTTTGGCTGTCCCTGATTCAACAGTTCTAAAGTTCAATCTTTGGAGATTTATTAAATCACTTTTCATAAATAAAATTTATGCAACCTTGGTATTGTTTCATAGTGTGAAGTTTGAAATTTGTTAATGTGCCATTGTTTGTGATGTGTGAATAGTATTTAACCACTAATTAATTTCTCAAAGAAGCTTAAACAAAACTGTTTCAAAACTCTGAAAACCAAGTTCAGTTTCCAGTTTACTTTGTTAATCTTTGAAACTCCTTATTTCAAAATCCGTTGATCTTTTGATGATGAGCCTTTAAGCAAAGTTGGAGATCAGAGATGGATGAATAACTTTTGTTAAGGGTGATCATCAAGTTTCTATATGAGATCGAGAGGAAGAGAGCTCTGAAGATGGGGTTTCGTTCAGTCGGCGAACAGTGTTCACTGGCACCATCCAGCCTTCCAGCGCGCCGTCGTGGCCGCCTTCTAGCGTTGTCTGCATGCGTGGCCACGTACCCGACTGTGTGGAGAGGTCATGCAGGTGCTGGCGAAGCCTAGAAACTGCGCCCATGTTGTTTTTAGCCGCGCCAGCCACCATCTCCCTCTTTTCCTCTTCCTGCTTCACCACAGGTCACCTCGGCTTCGCCGGCCGAATTCGTCGCCACCGCTCTATCTGTTTCCAATTCCTTCCACCACCAGAGCTGCCTCGTCCTTGCATGTTGTTTGAGCCAGCTCACGCTATCTCTAGTCGTCAGAATCGGCCGCACACCGACTTCCCGCCGCGATCGTCCGCCATGGCCGCCGCGACCACCTCGCCGTGGCCAGGGCGCTCTAGTGAGCCTCTCTCTCTTCTCTCTCTTGCGTTGTGTTGCTCGTGTGGCTGTGACACTCATCAGCCCGCCGTTTTCTTTGTTCCATCACAGGAGCCGCCGGAACGCCGTCTTCGTCGCCGGTTCAAGCTGTCGCGTCCGCTTTCACCGACGGTAACACCTCCTGCAGCTTCTCCGCTTCGACTGCCGGGGTGAGCAAGGCATGGTGAGCCTCCCCGTGCCTAACCCAAACTTAACTAGGCTGATCGAACGACGGAGCAGCGGGTCCACCGCCACGTCGTTGTGCCGCCATGTCCGGCGTCGAGCGTGAACAAAACCCTAGGCCGCCCAACCAACCCCCTAGATAGGTGCGCTTGGTCATGAGGAGTCCATTGGTACCGTCCTTGTCGCTAGTGACTGTTGGCATTTCTTAGCATCATTACCAAGAATAGAGATAGGACCCATCCCCGACAATGGCGCTAGAAATGCTTGTTGGCATTTCTTAACGTCGCTACTAGAATTAGTAACACCGCCAAGAAATGTCTTAACGATAGTTCTTAACAATTACAGAAAATATCCACAAGCGCACGGATCTATCATTGTAGCATTTCACCTGAAAGTATTCAGGGTATCGTTATTTATATTTTCCCAAAGGAAGGCATAGTGTGAAAGGTTTAAGTGAGGACATGGTCAAGATAAAGTGATTGTATACTAGACCAATACTCAATACAGGGGTAAGCCATGATGGTTTTAAGATAGTGTGAAACACACTTAGGTCAATCTCCAGGATAAAAGAGAAAATAAAGAATAAAAGAATAATCCTAAGTGGAGCAGGTATATCCTAATATAGCCATGCGAAGAATAGTTGATAATCATACAAAATACATGTTAGAGGTAGACCTAAGTGTAAGATGGACAGGGAGATCTCCGGGCACTGGTCTGCCAGCAAGCATGGGAAACTTTACGAACTCCTATATGAATGCCCGAACATGGGGGATTACAAGGGACGGACAGGGCTGTCACCACCTGCCGCCTACCCCTCAACCGTGGAGCACCGTCACATCCGAAGGTTCCCGTATACCCGAGCACCACGCCCGTGTATAAAGAAACTACCCATATCCCCCAAGACTCCGACCCTACAAATCGACAAGCATAGAACATGGGCAAACCCGAAGGAATGACGAATCACCATCTCAACTTAGTTCTAATTCTAATCACATAAGTTATATGAATGGTTAAGCATAAAGTCATATACGCTAATCTCATGACATACAAACATACACTAGTTCATATATCAAGATCATAACATAACGACTATACTCTAGTTCATAAGCGAGACTATAATGATAAGTAGAGAACAAGACTTTGGAGAAATGATTCATCTTATTCATACCAAGATTCTTCTCCAAGGAGTCAAGCCCTCCAAGGTAGCTTTTCCTAGCTCCAAATGTCTACTAAAGGTAAAAGTGCAAAGGTGGGAATGAGGTGTTGCTACAAATGGGGTGTGCGTGTGAGAGGGAGCTCTCTCCCTCTTCTTATACTACTCCTATGACAGTTTGGGGGTGGAATATTCCTCGGATCCTACCCACACCGTCCTCAGGAGAAGTAATGGCACTGCCTGACCGAAGCTGGGCCCGAGAGGCGATTCTGGGGGCGGCGGGAAGTCGGTGTGCGGCCGATTCTGACGACTAGAGATAGCGTGAGCTGGCTCAAACAACATGCAAGGACGAGGCAGCTCTGGTGGTGGAAGGAATTGGAAACAGATAGAGCGGTGGCGACGAATTCGGCCGGCGAAGCCGAGGTGACCTGTGGTGAAGCAGGAAGAGGAAAAGAGGGAGATGGTGGCTGGCGCGGCTAAAAACAACATGGGCGCAGTTTCTAGGCTTCGCCAGCACCTGCATGACCTCTCCACACAGTCGGGTACGTGGCCACGCATGCAGACAACGCTAGAAGGCGGCCACGACGGCGCGCTGGAAGGCTGGATGGTGCCAGTGAACACTGTTCGCCGACTGAACGAAACCCCATCTTCAGAGCTCTCTTCCTCTCGATCTCATATAGAAACTTGATGATCACCCTTAACAAAAGTTATTCATCCATCTCTGATCTCCAACTTTGCTTAAAGGCTCATCATCAAAAGATCAACGGATTTTGAAATAAGGAGTTTCAAAGATTAACAAAGTAAACTGGAAACTGAACTTGGTTTTCAGAGTTTTGAAACAGTTTTGTTTAAGCTTCTTTGAGAAATTAATTAGTGGTTAAATACTATTCACACATCACAAACAATGGCACATTAACAAATTTCAAACTTCACACTATGAAACAATACCAAGGTTGCATAAATTTTATTTATGAAAAGTGATTTAATAAATCTCCAAAGATTGAACTTTAGAACTGTTGAATCAGGGACAGCCAAAATGCTAAGTATGGAAAACAGTTCTGGATTCAAATTTGGAGCTCAAGTTTGAACATGTTTGACTTGAAAACATAACACATCTTTGATTCAATATTAAGGAGAACACTTTATTCTACAAAGTAATATTGGCATATTTTCAAGTGTTTAAGAAAATTTTAAACCATAAAATCACAAAGAACCTTAATTAACATTATTGATAACAATTCATGCAACACATAGAACATAACATATGCAACATATTCATGCTATATTGGAAACAAGAAATGCATTTATGCCACAATGCTTGATTACTATGCATGATAATGATCATGATTAGGGTTTTATTAAGTGCTTAACATCGAGGGTGTTACACCAATGGGGAAAGGGAGGAGGCCGCATTACCGGCCTTGGAGGTAGCGCCGCTGTGGGTTGCCGCCGGTGCTGGAGTGGCGGTCGGTGGGCTGAGGTGGTTGGGGGTGCAGAGAGAGGCGGAGGCCAACCCATCGGGCTCACCAAGGAGCGATGGGGCGGCCACCCCATCCCCATGGATCGATAGATCCGGCTGTAGGGAGCCCAAATCTAGGTTCGGAAGGGGCTGATTTGCTATAGGTAGGTGGATCAGCAGTGGAGGTGCTTCAACGCCGCCGGCATCGCCAAGGCCAGTGGTGGCTCAGGGGGGCAAAGTCCAACATTTTTACTGTAATTCTATAGATCCCCAATACCATACTTCAATTGCTGCCACGTATTTTCATAGCGGGAATTATTCTTCTTTCTCATTCTATTCGGTGAGAGATCTAGGCATTGCACCACCAAGCAACTATGATCAGACATTGTAGTCTGAACATGACAGACTTTCACTTCCTGGAATAAATTTGGAAAAGGGGCAGTAGCAGGTCCCCTGTCCAATCTCACCTTCACATTCCGGTCTCCACCTTGATGGTTATCCCAGGTATATGATAGGCCAATAAAGCATAGATTCGTAAAGCCACAGAGAGAGACTGCCTCCCGAAAACCTTCCATCTGTCACTCAGTCCTTCCTATACCACCAAATTGCTCATTGGCATGCAGCACTTCATTAAAATCACCCACACATAACCACGGGAGAGAGCTACCACAATTGAGCAATTTCAGACACTCCCAGCTTCTATGTTGTAGTTCTCTCTTAGATTCCCCGTAGAAACCAGTGAATCTCCTTTTTCCACAATGCGTTTCAGAATCAAGAACCGCCACATTGACGTGCAGCTTTTCTAGACTCTGTAACCTGATATCCACCACATTCTTCCATAGCATCGCAAGCCCTCCACCTCTGCCATAACTCTCAATGCCCAGCTAGAGATGGCAATGGGGCAGATTCGGATTGGGTGGAGCCTTCGCGGACCCGAATCCAAAACCCGAAACCGCCCTAAACACTAGTCCGGGTGATAATCCAAACCCAAAACCAAACCCGGAGGATCCCTGAAACCCGATTGGTTAACCGAAACTCGAAACCCACCACTATATGTCAATACAAAAAAAATAAGAAGGAATTTTTAGCAATATATGCATGTGATATATTACATATTCACATGTATAAACAAGAGGCAATAAACAACACTTAAGTTGCGCAATCGGCGGTCGGGTCTAGGGCATCCTGTGGCAGTTCGTGATCTATATATGTAGCCTGTGTGAGCTACATCGCCATGTTCTGGTTTTTCTATCGGAGACATGTTTCTTTTCAGATAGAGTGGATGGACTCCTAAAATCGCTTGGCTTCACGCATGGGCTGGGCATAGGGATGGCAATGGGGCAGTTTTAGGTCAGAGATTCGCGGATTTCGGGTTCAGTGGGTTCGGGTTCGATTTTTCACCGATGGTTTTCGGGTTCGGGGATCCGAAACTTATCGGGTTCAGTTTCGGGTTTCAATTTTCACCTGCGGATGCCCAATGGAGATCCAAAATAGAACATTTTAAAATAAAAAACTCATGTGTTTTTATTAATAAATTGTTTATGTAAGCTATTAATTTTGTTCTAAGTTGTGTCATGAAATTGTGTGTTGTTTATTGCCTCTTGTTTATACATGTGAATATGTAATATATCACATGCATATATTGCTAAAAATTCCTTCTTATTTTTTTTGTATTGACATATAGTGGTGGGTTTCGAGTTTCGGTTAACCAATCGGGTTTCAGGGATCCTCCGGGTTTGGTTTTGGGTTTGGATTATCACCCGGACTAGTGTTTAGGGCGGTTTCGGGTTTTGGATTCGGGTCCGCGAAGGCTCCACCCAATCCGAATCTGCCCCATTGCCATCTCTAGCTGGGCATTGAGAGTTATGGCAGAGGTGGAGGGCTTGCGATGCTATGGAAGAATGTGGTGGATATCAGGTTACAGAGTCTAGAAAAGCTGCACGTCAATGTGGCGGTTCTTGATTCTGAAACGCATTGTGGAAAAAGGAGATTCACTGGTTTCTACGGGGAATCTAAGAGAGAACTACAACATAGAAGCTGGGAGTGTCTGAAATTGCTCAATTGTGGTAGCTCTCTCCCGTGGTTATGTGTGGGTGATTTTAATGAAGTGCTGCATGCCAATGAGCAATTTGGTGGTATAGGAAGGACTGAGTGACAGATGGAAGGTTTTCGGGAGGCAGTCTCTCTCTGTGGCTTTACGAATCTATGCTTTATTGGCCTATCATATACCTGGGATAACCATCAAGGTGGAGACCGGAATGTGAAGGTGAGATTGGACAGGGGACCTGCTACTGCCCCTTTTCCAAATTTATTCCAGGAAGTGAAAGTCTGTCATGTTCAGACTACAATGTCTGATCATAGTTGCTTGGTGGTGCAATGCCTAGATCTCTCACCGAATAGAATGAGAAAGAAGAATAATTCCCGCTATGAAAATACGTGGCAGCAATTGAAGTATGGTATTGGGGATCTATAGAATTACAGTAAAAATGTTGGACTTTGCCCCCCTGAGCCACCACTGGCCTTGGCGATGCCGGCGGCGTTGAAGCACCTCCACTGCTGATCCACCTACCTATAGCAAATCAGCCCCTTCCGAACCTAGATTTGGGCTCCCTACAGCCGGATCTATCGATCCATGGGGATGGGGTGGCCGCCCCATCGCTCCTTGGTGAGCCCGATGGGTTGGCCTCCGCCTCTCTCTGCACCCCCAACCACCTCAGCCCACCGACCGCCACTCCAGCACCGGCGGCAACCCACAGCGGCGCTACCTCCAAGGCCGGTAATGCGGCCTCCTCCCTTTCCCCATTGGTGTAACACCCTCGATG
>JAHUYU010001832.1:0-23512 GCA_030439765.1 Tripidium arundinaceum
CATGGAAGATAAAGTTTGAAATGAGCTAAAATAATCTAGTCTAAGTAGCTTACATGATTTTGTAAGGTAGAAGGGTCTCGATTATATAATCTGACTTATAAGTTGAGTTATTGCCAATTGAGTTTATATAAGCTCGATTATAAAGTTTTCAAAAGAGAACTGGAATTATATATAATACTTACAAAATAAAGGGTACAAAAATGAGGACTAAACTTTGCTATCTCCATTTGAAATTAGTAGGCATATTTTGTTTCATTAGGACAATAGTTTGACCAACAATTAATCTATTAATATGTCATCTATGTACTAGAAATAATTTATTAATATGATATTTATGTGATACAAAAATCATCATCATAATAATTTTTTCATAAAGATATAATAACATTTAGCTTTCAAAAAAGGGTAAAATTCTTTTTCAACCACAGACATTCATCAATTTTCAACCTTAAACTATAAAACAGACAGATATCCTACAACTGTTAAGATTGGGACGAGCGTTACACCAAACATGTGCAAAGTGGTTTCTATTTTCTATAAATAATAAGCATATAGTTTTATTTAAACAAAATCCTAACTAATTTATTTTAAATCATAAACATAGGGGTTTTGTACCATTTTTTATAAAAAATCTATTTGAACTAGCATTTAAACTCTACTTTATGCTAATTACATGATTAGTTGATTACTTGAAGTTTGAGACACTGCCTTAGCAGTTGACATGCAATGTGGGAATAGGATCTATGCACGTGGTGGAGCATGGCTCCGTGTCTTCACATCCTTCAGTATACTCGTAACCCGCTAGATCCTCTTGGTCGATCTAGGTATAGTGCAAAATGATAATTTAAATAAATAATAAGCAGATCTATGAGCAATAAAACAATAGGAATATAAATAAATAAGTTTCAATAATTATAAATAGATCATTAAGAGCATCCCAAGAGTCTTTCTAAATCTCACTCTCTAAATCATCATTTAGAGAGTCATTTACATAAAAATCGTTTTCTATATCTTTTCACTCTCCAACACTTTTTCTATATCTCGTGCGCACTCTAGAGAGTCATTCTTGTCTTTTATTTTTGGCTAGCGAAAAACCCGGAATAAAAGAAGTCTATATTTGGATAACCATTTAGAGAACTGTTGGAGGGTAATTTTTCACCAAAATCTATATTCCTAGCATTTAGGAAGGATATAGAGAGTCTCTTGGAGATGCTCTAATAAACAAAAAAAATGTTAGTTTTGTATTTTTCTAATTTAAAATAAATTAGTTATGAATTTTTAAAGATTAAATCATATTTCTATCTTTTTAAAAAAATAGAGAACCTCCTTGGAAACCACTTTTCATAGATTGGTGTTCCATTCGGTTTCAATAGTTGCAGAGTGTTCGGTACCTAGTTTCATAGTCTAAGATTGAAAATTGATGAATGTCTGTGGTTGAAAAAGAATTTTACCCTTTTTTGAAAGCTAAATGTTATTATATCTTTATGAAAAAATTATTATGATGATGATTTTTGTATCACATAAATATCATATTAATAAATTATTTCTAGTACATAGATGACATATTAATAGATTAATTGTTGGTCAAACTATTGTCCTAATGAAACAAAATATGCCTACTAATTTCAAATGGAGATAGCAAAGTTTAGTCCTCATTTTTGTACCCTTTATTTTGTAAGTATTATATATAATTCCAGTTCTCTTTTGAAAACTTTATAATCGAGCTTATATAAACTCAATTGGCAATAACTCAACTTATAAGTCAGATTATATAATCGAGACCCTTCTACCTTACAAAATCATGTAAGCTACTTAGACTAGATTATTTTAGCTCATTTCAAACTTTATCTTCCATGCCTAAGTCAAGGATAAAAAAACATTTTCTTAGAAAATTTGACTTGCAACAACATTTATTTGTTAGACGAAGTACAAGTACTAAGTGGCTTACCATCTGGACCCACGCTATGCGCCTGTGCCCATATACAGAATCTATCTTGCCATTTGGAAGGTTGTTTTGGCTTCCTCCACAGCCTTCCAGGCTTACAGCTCGCTAAATCGCAGCCCTACACAAATCAAGAACTCTCCACGAGTCCCTGTCATACAAGGAACCAACCAAAGCCTAGCATTGCTAGCTATTCCATCATTCATTCACACACTGCTATCTCCTTGTGCAGAACCAAAAAGCAAAAACTCTCCACCAAAGCTTGGCATTGCTATCCTATCATTCACACAGCTATATATCTCTTTTCAGTTTGTACAGAACCAAAAAAAAAAACACCAGGATAATAATTATCATTACAGGTTGTTTCACCTTTCTTTTCACCGCATCTCCTACCACCTGTTTGCTCTATTCTTTCACACACCCCCACAAGAAGAAAAGCTCTCTTTGCTGCAGGCGATGGAGTTTCTTCAGCGCTAAGCTTGGAATCAAAACGACTGGGTAGCAGCATGCAGCAGGCAGGGGCGCAAGGGCCATGCAGCCCAGCGCGTGGATGCAGTACGTGCAAAGCAAAAGAAATCCTTTTCTTGGGAATAAAATCATCTACCTTGCATGCACCCTTCAATTCGTTCTCAAACAAACAAAGTTCAGCCTTTTTCAGATGACGCTTCTTAATCTGCATTAAAACGTTCTGCTAGCACAACTACACGACCATATGTCATAGGAGATGCAGATTGTTTGTCATCGTCTTGACTGGCGGCTAAGATACATAGTCATGAACTCATGATGGTTTTGACGACGACGTATTCATGTCGGGATCGATGCGCGTGGCTATAAAACGTTCTGAGAGGTGAGCTAGTCAGCTAGCTAGCTAGCTAGTTTGACTCTGAACTAGATCGTGATCAGCATGCTAACTTAGGATGTACAGTACTGTTTTGCTATGTTGTTGGTGCAAGATGTGGTGTGAAAGCGACGACAGCGAAAGAAGCATCTTGGGTATCCATCTGCCATAAGGCTGTGGAAAGCACGCACCGAGCCACCGACCTTGCCTGGCCGATAACAAGCTTCCCTGCGGCCTAGCTAGTTCTCTCTCACAGCTCTTATCTTAATCTCGTTCATGTAAGTCCTCCATGAACTCTCTATCCCTCTCTTCCTCTCTCTCTCTCTCTCTCTCTCCACAAACAAACACGCTTGTCATCTGAATCGACATGAACACAAGCTTGTTCTTGATGATCGATCGATCTCTCTCATATATGGCAGTTGAGGGGAATGTTGTCTGGTCGGAGACCTAACACCGCGGATCCATGGAGCAGCATGCATGGTGGTGGATGGTTTCGGACCAGGCTTCATTCCCCCCAACTCAATACTCAACTGTTCTTCCGTCGCCGGTCTGAATACACCGCGGACAACGACGACGACAGTCTCTTGATTCAACCCCCTACAACGGCCGATCCCATGGTCGAACTCTCCAGGTACTAATTGGACCAACACCACCAAAATTTTCTCCTTCAGTATAAGACGGCATTTTCTTGATCCTGTCATAAACTATCTCGTCTTGTATTGATCTAACTAGTCTGAAACTGTCACTGAATATTGCAATGGATGCTTCGATTCTTTAGTTGCAGTTATACATTATTAATGGTAACTTCACTGCTTTTCTCCTTCTTAGTAGTTTTAACCTCTGGTTTGCTAGCTCATATATACTTCTTGTTCCAAGTCCTTTACTCCTTTCCATTGTCTCTTTCTATTACCACATTTGCTTTTCAAGTTTCAGATTTTGAATTTGTAATTTCGTATCTATGCCTGATGCGTGATGCCTGAATTTTCTTTCTTTTCCCCTTTTTGGCATGCATGTGCGCGCGCGTATGAGAGAGAGAAAGAGAGAGAGAGCACATAATAACGCCCCCAAACATATATAAAGTCGCTTTGCATTTGCGTACACATAATTATATAGCAGCTCTTTGCAACAAGAAATATACGCTACTGCATGTCTGCATGCTGTATATATAGGAGTATTATATATTGATGAAGTACATCAACGATCAGTGATCTTTCTTGTTACTCTCATTTCGTCTGCATGTTACTGTACGTATGTAAGCTTCTATATATGTATTTTCTTTCTCGAAAGAGCTGCTATATAATTATGTGTACGCAAATGCAAAGCGACTTTATATATGTTTGGGGGCGTTATTATGTGCTCTCTCTCTCTTTCTCTCTCTCATACGCGCGCGCACATGCATGCCAAAAAGGGGAAAAGAAAGAAAATTCAGGCATCACGCATCAGGCATAGATACGAAATTACAAATTCAAAATCTGAAACTTGAAAAGCAAATGTGGTAATAGAAAGAGACAATGGAAAGGAGTAAAGGACTTGGAACAAGAAGTATATATGAGCTAGCAAACCAGAGGTTAAAACTACTAAGAAGGAGAAAAGCAGTGAAGTTACCATTAATAATGTATAACTGCAACTAAAGAATCGAAGCATCCATTGCAATATTCAGTGACAGTTTCAGACTAGTTAGATCAATACAAGACGAGATAGTTTATGACAGGATCAAGAAAATGCCGTCTTATACTGAAGGAGAAAATTTTGGTGGTGTTGGTCCAATTAGTACCTGGAGAGTTCGACCATGGGATCGGCCGTTGTAGGGGGTTGAATCAAGAGACTGTCGTCGTCGTTGTCCGCGGTGTATTCAGACCGGCGACGGAAGAACAGTTGAGTATTGAGTTGGGGGGAATGAAGCCTGGTCCGAAACCATCCACCACCATGCATGCTGCTCCATGGATCCGCGGTGTTAGGTCTCCGACCAGACAACATTCCCCTCAACTGCCATATATGAGAGAGATCGATCGATCATCAAGAACAAGCTTGTGTTCATGTCGATTCAGATGACAAGCGTGTTTGTTTGTGGAGAGAGAGAGAGAGAGAGAGAGGAAGAGAGGGATAGAGAGTTCATGGAGGACTTACATGAACGAGATTAAGATAAGAGCTGTGAGAGAGAACTAGCTAGGCCGCAGGGAAGCTTGTTATCGGCCAGGCAAGGTCGGTGGCTCGGTGCGTGCTTTCCACAGCCTTATGGCAGATGGATACCCAAGATGCTTCTTTCGCTGTCGTCGCTTTCACACCACATCTTGCACCAACAACATAGCAAAACAGTACTGTACATCCTAAGTTAGCATGCTGATCACGATCTAGTTCAGAGTCAAACTAGCTAGCTAGCTAGCTGACTAGCTCACCTCTCAGAACGTTTTATAGCCACGCGCATCGATCCCGACATGAATACGTCGTCGTCAAAACCATCATGAGTTCATGACTATGTATCTTAGCCGCCAGTCAAGACGATGACAAACAATCTGCATCTCCTATGACATATGGTCGTGTAGTTGTGCTAGCAGAACGTTTTAATGCAGATTAAGAAGCGTCATCTGAAAAAGGCTGAACTTTGTTTGTTTGAGAACGAATTGAAGGGTGCATGCAAGGTAGATGATTTTATTCCCAAGAAAAGGATTTCTTTTGCTTTGCACGTACTGCATCCACGCGCTGGGCTGCATGGCCCTTGCGCCCCTGCCTGCTGCATGCTGCTACCCAGTCGTTTTGATTCCAAGCTTAGCGCTGAAGAAACTCCATCGCCTGCAGCAAAGAGAGCTTTTCTTCTTGTGGGGGTGTGTGAAAGAATAGAGCAAACAGGTGGTAGGAGATGCGGTGAAAAGAAAGGTGAAACAACCTGTAATGATAATTATTATCCTGGTGTTTTTTTTTTTGGTTCTGTACAAACTGAAAAGAGATATATAGCTGTGTGAATGATAGGATAGCAATGCCAAGCTTTGGTGGAGAGTTTTTGCTTTTTGGTTCTGCACAAGGAGATAGCAGTGTGTGAATGAATGATGGAATAGCTAGCAATGCTAGGCTTTGGTTGGTTCCTTGTATGACAGGGACTCGTGGAGAGTTCTTGATTTGTGTAGGGCTGCGATTTAGCGAGCTGTAAGCCTGGAAGGCTGTGGAGGAAGCCAAAACAACCTTCCAAATGGCAAGATAGATTCTGTATATGGGCACAGGCGCATAGCGTGGGTCCAGATGGTAAGCCACTTAGTACTTGTACTTCGTCTAACAAATAAATGTTGTTGCAAGTCAAATTTTCTAAGAAAATGTTTTTTTATCCTTGACTTAGGCATGGAAGATAAAGTTTGAAATGAGCTAAAATAATCTAGTCTAAGTAGCTTACATGATTTTGTAAGGTAGAAGGGTCTCGATTATATAATCTGACTTATAAGTTGAGTTATTGCCAATTGAGTTTATATAAGCTCGATTATAAAGTTTTCAAAAGAGAACTGGAATTATATATAATACTTACAAAATAAAGGGTACAAAAATGAGGACTAAACTTTGCTATCTCCATTTGAAATTAGTAGGCATATTTTGTTTCATTAGGACAATAGTTTGACCAACAATTAATCTATTAATATGTCATCTATGTACTAGAAATAATTTATTAATATGATATTTATGTGATACAAAAATCATCATCATAATAATTTTTTCATAAAGATATAATAACATTTAGCTTTCAAAAAAGGGTAAAATTCTTTTTCAACCACAGACATTCATCAATTTTCAATCTTAGACTATGAAACTAGGTACCGAACACTCTGCAACTATTGAAACCGAATGGAACACCAATCTATGAAAAGTGGTTTCCAAGGAGGTTCTCTATTTTTTTAAAAAGATAGATAGAATATGATTTAATCTTTAAAAATTCATAACTAATTTATTTTAAATTAGAAAAATACAAAACTAACATTTTTTTTGTTTATTAGAGCATCTCCAAGAGACTCTCTATATCCTTCCTAAATGCTAGGAATATAGATTTTGGTGAAAAATTACCCTCCAACAGTTCTCTAAATGGTTATCCAAATATAGACTTCTTTTATTCCGGGTTTTTCGCTAGCCAAAAATAAAAGACAAGAATGACTCTCTAGAGTGCGCACGAGATATAGAAAAAGTGTTGGAGAGTGAAAAGATATAGAAAACGATTTTTATGTAAATGACTCTCTAAATGATGATTTAGAGAGTGAGATTTAGAAAGACTCTTGGGATGCTCTTAATGATCTATTTATAATTATTGAAACTTATTTATTTATATTCCTATTGTTTTATTGCTCATAGATCTGCTTATTATTTATTTAAATTATCATTTTGCACTATACCTAGATCGACCAAGAGGATCTAGCGGGTTACGAGTATACTGAAGGATGTGAAGACACGGAGCCATGCTCCACCACGTGCATAGATCCTATTCCCACATTGCATGTCAACTGCTAAGGCAGTGTCTCAAACTTCAAGTAATCAACTAATCATGTAATTAGCATAAAGTAGAGTTTAAATGCTAGTTCAAATAGATTTTTTATAAAAAATGGTACAAAACCCCTATGTTTATGATTTAAAATAAATTAGTTAGGATTTTGTTTAAATAAAACTATATGCTTATTATTTATAGAAAATAGAAACCACTTTGCACATGTTTGGTGTAACGCTCGTCCCAATCTTAACAGTTGTAGGATATCTGTCTGTTTTATAGTTTAAGGTTGAAAATTGGATTGCTTTGTAAGTTTGAGGTCGAAAAAAAAGCGTTGGTCAAAGGTATTTTCTAATAAAAAAAAGAAATACGCCAGCCAATTTCAAGAAAAGGAACAATACTTACACACGTATATAGTCTTAAAGTAAGTACTTTTTGTATTATGAAAATATTTTTTATGATTATAAATATAGTCAAATAGGCAGCTTCGGAACAAACTTGAGTGAACCAAATTGCATTTTGGAAGAATTTTTTTGCATAAAACAGTAAAAAAATCCAATAAAGCCTGTCACATACTCAAAGTAGCACCAATAGTTACTGCAGTTCCTGGAATTATCACCATGCTGTAGAGCCAAATATTTCAGTAAATGATTTCAATGAACATAAGTCTTTTAACATCACAAACTATGTCGATTTGATTTCCACTACACATTCTTTTGCTTTCTTTTTTCAGCTTTTGGTGGTCTTCTTCCCCATTGTAACGAGAGGCCATGCTTAAATCTCTCAACCTCAAATTACATGCAAAGGCTAGAGAGAGAAATGCGGGGTTTAGGGAGGAGACGGCGGGCATCTGTTCCCTCTCTCTCCTCCGGAATCCTACACCGAGAGCGGGGGAACCATTTTGCCTCCTCTTTGCAGCCAGAAACTTTTTACCCTAATTTCTCGGGATTTTTTCCCCACACTTCTGGACCTTTTGGTTGAATTCCACTGTATCCCTCTCGTCCTTTGCCTCCATTATGTTGCCAAATCGGTGATTTAGGGAAATCCAGCTTCTTGATCGAAGATCTGCAGCGCTGGTATGTTCCGAAATGAATTCCCCTTTGAATCTGAACAATCTGGTGTGAATGTGAAACCCTAAATGTTACATTTACAATTGCTAAAAAGATTGTACATTTATGCAACTATTTTGCAGGAAAGATCGGATCCTGTGATCAATTGGCGATCTATCTATTCGTTTGAACCCTGGCATGCGCTTCAGAGCAACCTGGTAATTGCAGCTTCTTCTGCATTGCTAAATTTTGCGAGGACACTTGCTGCCTCTTGCTGCATTGGTTAAGTTTGCCTGTGGAAGTTCTCTCTTTTGGAAACACAGATTGGCATGGGTGATCAAGATTCTAACACTGCTCGTTCTTCATCAACAATGTGGTGTGATTTTAGTATATTTGTGCCTCACTGATGGGAACTTCGTAGGGAAAAAAAAAAGATTTCACAGCAACCTACATGCGTATTGGGGGTGTGTTCAGCTTTCCATGGCTGCGCAAGCTCGTGTAAGGCCGCGGAACTTTTCGCGGCAATTCTGGCCCGTGCTTCGCCATGCCATCAGCGAGTGCTGTTTGATCATAATGCTCGTTGCGACCGCCGTGCTGTCATATATGGCCACAAGGTTCGCACGCATGTGCAGCCTCCGGTCACCATGTATGCTGTGCTCGAGATTGGATCGGTTTCTATATGGCAAGGCCTGGTTCTCTGAAGAACTAGTTTGTGCTGCACACAGGCTGGAAATATCACGTTTGTCGTATTGCCAGAGTCACAACAAGCTTGAGCGCTCTGATGATATGTGTGATAGGTGCCTGCTTTCTTGCACTACCTCAGGTGGTAAGACCTGTAACCTGACAAACATCAATGCTAGGGATAAGGTGAAGTCTTGGTCGAGATCTAAGCACAAACAGCTGTGCTCTTGTTGTTCAGTGCGGTTCAAGAAGAAACGGGATTCACACATGCTACCTGACATAGCAAATAGCAGGTTTCCAGATGATGATATGAGCAAATTAAAACAAAGAAGCATAGCCATGCCTAGTGTTGGGCATTCTTCAGATGACGTCTCTGATCACTTGCCGTATGAAGGATACAGAGGACTGAAGGTTTGCTACGAATTTGAATCTGAGATTCACATCTCAGATAGTGATGACAATGAGAGCAATGCAGTACCTCATGAAGCTAGAGAAAGAGCCAATCACATGTCAAGTCGCGATGTGCAGCTGCAACCAATGATCGCCAATGCCAGTGGCTTATCAATGCTTCCTTCTGATAATACTGTTATGACAAAGCCCATGCAACCGCTGAATACTACAAGAGATACTGACAGTCAGTCTAGTGATACCAAGGTTGCAAAATCTATGGATCGTGCTATTGGGCATGGTTTGGATGATATCAACTGGAGTCAAATCAAGGCAAGTGACAACAGTATCGACATGCAGTCGGAGGCTATGCCTGAACAAGTTTCAGCAGAGCTCGCAAAAGAGAAAAGTATGTATGTTATCTAATACGTTGTCATCCTTATCTAACTTGAACTATTTCTGAGTATGTCAAATTTGCATTGTAGCTTTTCTTGTTGGTATTGAGGAAGTTGGTGATTCTTTTGAGGGTGTTTCAGGAAGCCCTGATGTGGAAGCTGCAAAGGATTTTGCTGCTTCTACAAATGCTGGAACAAGCTCAAGTGCAGACACTCATGTCAGCCGGAACAACAGCATGAAAAATGCTTCTGCAAGCAGAGGCTACCTTAAATCTCCTCGTTTATCAGAAATAATCTCAGCCAGGGACACCTACTCAAAAACAAATGAAGAAGTGAAGACATTTCTGTCACAATTGTCTACTGCACGAGGATTTGATGGCTCTTTGAATGAGATGACTTCTAGCCCCAGAAGCAGCACACAGATTGATGAGTACCGACACTATGATGCTACTGGTATGGCACCATTTCTTGATAGGAACAACTCAAATCTGGATCCATTTGATGTCAATGCAACTAGTGAAGATGAAGGTGAAAGTTCCATGGAACGCTTGAAGCAGCAGGCTGAGTTTAACAGGAAAAAAATGAGTATGCTTTATAAGGAGCTCGAGGCAGAACGAAGTGCTTCAGCGGTGGCAGCAAGCGAAGCGATGGCTATGATCAACAGGTTGCAAGAGGAAAAGGCTTCGATGCACATGGAAGCACTGCAGTATCTCCGGATGATGGAAGAGCAGGCCGATCATGACCAGGAAGCAATTGAAAAGTTAAATGACTTGCTGACAGAAAGGGAGAAAGAATTACTTGACCTGGAAGCTGAACTTGAGGGTTACCAGAGCAAGCTTCATGATCAACCATTTGATGTTGGAAAATTTGGTGCTACTGATGGAGTTGTGACATTTGGAGTCTTGGATGGCTCAGATTTCATGAGGCATACCATCTTTGATTTTGAAGATGAAAAGGCAAAGATTTTGGAGTCCTTGCACAGATTGGAGGAAACCCTAGGCATGCCCTCTGCAAATAGACTTGATATGGGTGATGCAAATGATACTCTACAGAACAGTCTATTCAGTGATCACTCAATGAGCAGTAGCCAGTATATAGAAAATTCAGAGTTGGAAAGTTCACCATTGCCTCGGGAGGACTTGATTAGTGAATCAATTTCTTCTCAGCACAATGATGAGAAGGAATCTGTTAAATACGTGCTCAGACACAGTCATGAAAAAGATGAGAATGAATCTGTTGAGAAGCAAAAGAATGTTACTTCATGTTCCCACTCAGATGATGGAAACATCCATACTATGAAAAGCGTTAAACATGACATTTCTCTCCTTAATGCAAGATTCAAGGCACTTGAAGCAGATCAGGATTTTCTCAAGCAAATACTAAGTTCTCTTAATGTTAGCAGTGATGGAGTACAATGTATACAGGAGATAACTAGCCATTTGCGAGAGCTGCGAAGAATCATGGTAGACCAAAGGGACATGACAGTTTTATGAGGTCATGCTTGATCACTATGAAGGTAATTATTTATAGTTTAACGGTTAGCAATGAGGAATTATTTTGAATGTCTTAGAACAAGTTGTGGAAAATGAAATACATAGTATCTTCAAAACCATTGATCGGCCATTATTTCGGTCAAAGTTTCTTCGAAGTGGCTGAACTCGCATAGACACCTTTTGGTCACTCACTGCTCTATCATTGAGTAGTTGGCATTGCTTGATTCTTTTTTCTTTCCAATCTCCAGTAGCAAGTAGAAAATCTCAGTCTCATCATCATTTTATCGAATTTCGTTCCCAATCTAAGGATTTTGACCCAACCTCTTGTTTCAGTTTCTGGCATCGTTGAGCAGCTACTGCTACTGCAGCATGATGGCAAACTTCATGGTAGCATGATGCTCCAGCTCGGAGATTTGAGAAATGGCAGTGGTAGAGCATCACCCAGATGTGATTTTGCACGACATGGGAACTCAGAACATACTCATCTCGGAGATTCGACAAAGCCCCTAGGCACCGGTGATGTCTCGGAATAGTTAAACTACCGAGAAACGGATATTTCTTGTATCGTCTGGGTGTGGTGGCTGTTACTTGTAGGAGCTAGTTTGTCAGTGTAATTATAATCTCCTAGTTTTGTTGAGATCAATTCGGTTAGTTAACTAGTTGGTGATCATGGTAGATGAGTTTGCCCCCTACTCTAGACCTGACACGCATGCAGGTCCAGCAATGCACCACGTTCACATCGACGATATACAGACGGCACGTTCTGTTGAGGATGCTTGCATCCTGAATGCCTGAAATTCTCAAGAAAACCAAGTCCGTTGCCAGTACACTAGTAAGGGACAGCCTCAATAGCAACAACGATCAGAGCATCCCAACAATCATCAAAACATAACTACTGAGCCAGGGGCACACATTGTAGCGTCAAATCACTTTCATGTTAGAACAAAACTTTCAGGTGGTACAATCATTCCACGCGACCATAGCTGTACAGCTATCAATAGCTTCAGCAACCACATTCTGTTCAGAAAGTAGCTTTACCTGGGGGCTAGCCTCCAACTACCACTCATCACCAGAAAACATCGTGTGGCCGTTCGGCTGGAATTATAAGCCGGCTAAAAAACACTGTTGGCTGATTTTTTGTGAGAGAAAAATATTATTCCGGCTGAAAAAATAAGCCGAATAAGACGGATTATAAGCCAGATGAACGGGGCTATGTGAATGACAAAATGAATACAACCATCTACTATTCAGTATGGAATCAAGCCTGGACAGCGTTTCGCTCCAACACTGCTTCTAACATAGGCAAAAGATCAGAAACCACTTTGGTAACAGGAACATGCACAATTCGCTCGCTAAAACCATTTCTTGCCATCCCAGACAGAATTGAGACCTCAATACAGAGAGAATTTCCTTCAATCAGCTCAGTCCATAATGTGTCTTCTTTGTTGAGATCGGCTTCTCTCAAGAGCTGTAGTACTTTATCCAGGCGAGCAACATTCCTTCCAGCCCCACAGCCAGTGGCAGTTGCAGCACCAACTGCATTTGCTAGGGCTAATGTGTTGACCGCTGGCAAGTCATGGAGGAACCCAAAGGCTATAGCAGCAGTAAAGCTATCTCCACATCCAACTGTGTCCACAACGTCGATCTAATGAAGACAGGCAAAGTGAGTATTACAGTTCGATAAATCAGAAAGTAACTTTGATTACTTCCAACACACTACTTCACAAATGAAAGGCTATTTATCAGCACAATGAGTACCTTGAAAGCAGGCACGCAGGAAATAGTGTTCTTAGTGACCATTATCGAACCCTTAGAACCCATTTTGATGACAACCTGCTTTGTGCGGATCCCCCTCTTTAGCAACTCTTGCCCAGCCTGAACTGGGTTTCTGATGTTGGTTAGAGCTTCAGCCTGTGAAACAAGAACATCAATACAAGAAAAACTAAGAGCAGAAAACGCAACAATCAGTAACTGTGTTCTAAATGAGGCCTAGTTCAGCATTGAATTCTTTCAAAAAGAGTATCCATGTTTTGCAGTATATTTTATCTCAAAAATAGGTTAATCCTTTTTATAAAACAAAGGAGAAGCAGACACAGACGATCATTCAGATCTCGCCAACCAGAATAGGACCACAGAGAGACAACAAGACACAAATCATCGAAAGCTCACTTGGCCTTTTCTAGAGAATCTGGTCTCATAAAGAAATGACTACTACTAGAGATCTGTTGTGCTGGATATGACCAATTGATTATTCCTCTATAAAGAGCACCTGCGTAAATTACTGTAGACTAGTAAATTAAAACTACAGCTTGCATGCCAACTAACCTCGTCTGATGTCAAGAGGAGGACATCACTGAGCCTCAGCGCATGCTCAAGTGCTCTCTGCTCATCCAAGGTCCCATGTAAGAGAGATTTCCCACGGGGACCAGGATCAAAAAACACTGCTGTTCCCGAATCAATTGCACAGTCAATAGAGGATGCGATCACATCAGGGAAGAACTCATCAAAAGCGTAGCCATTACAAAACAGTATTTTGGAGTGATGAATAGCTGTCCTGATATCTGCTGGGAGTTTACGTATCCAACTGAAAGCGGGCTCTTCACTGAAGTCTGCACGGCTGGCATTGCAAAGAAAGCAACACTGATAAATGACCAAAGCACATTAAACCAGAAAGAAAGTATTAGGCGGACATGAATTTCATAACGGTAAATGAAACATGAATAAGAATTTTGTTCCAAAAAGCATTTTCTAACCTGCAAAAACCATGTTTCTGAAATGGGTCTACAAGAACCCAGCATAGAAGTGTTTCATAGGCCTGGCGGCACGCAGCAGCATTGGTATTTTCAAGCATCCCAACAACACTAATGCCCTCCGCTTGGAGCACATCAAGAAGAAATTTTCCATATATTTCCTCTCCTGCATGACCCAGAGTGGAACAGCAGTGTTTTTTGATCCTGGTCCCCGTGGGAAATCTCTCTTACATGGGACCTTGGATGAGCAGAGAGCACTTGAGCATGCGCTGAGGCTCAGTGATGTCCTCCTCTTGACATCAGACGAGGTTAGTTGGCATGCAAGCTGTAGTTTTAATTTACTAGTCTACAGTAATTTACGCAGGTGCTCTTTATAGAGGAATAATCAATTGGTCATATCCAGCACAACAGATCTCTAGTAGTAGTCATTTCTTTATGAGACCAGATTCTCTAGAAAAGGCCAAGTGAGCTTTCGATGATTTGTGTCTTGTTGTCTCTCTGTGGTCCTATTCTGGTTGGCGAGATCTGAATGATCGTCTGTGTCTGCTTCTCCTTTGTTTTATAAAAAGGATTAACCTATTTTTGAGATAAAATATACTGCAAAACATGGATACTCTTTTTGAAAGAATTCAATGCTGAACTAGGCCTCATTTAGAACACAGTTACTGATTGTTGCGTTTTCTGCTCTTAGTTTTTCTTGTATTGATGTTCTTGTTTCACAGGCTGAAGCTCTAACCAACATCAGAAACCCAGTTCAGGCTGGGCAAGAGTTGCTAAAGAGGGGGATCCGCACAAAGCAGGTTGTCATCAAAATGGGTTCTAAGGGTTCGATAATGGTCACTAAGAACACTATTTCCTGCGTGCCTGCTTTCAAGGTACTCATTGTGCTGATAAATAGCCTTTCATTTGTGAAGTAGTGTGTTGGAAGTAATCAAAGTTACTTTCTGATTTATCGAACTGTAATACTCACTTTGCCTGTCTTCATTAGATCGACGTTGTGGACACAGTTGGATGTGGAGATAGCTTTACTGCTGCTATAGCCTTTGGGTTCCTCCATGACTTGCCAGCGGTCAACACATTAGCCCTAGCAAATGCAGTTGGTGCTGCAACTGCCACTGGCTGTGGGGCTGGAAGGAATGTTGCTCGCCTGGATAAAGTACTACAGCTCTTGAGAGAAGCCGATCTCAACAAAGAAGACACATTATGGACTGAGCTGATTGAAGGAAATTCTCTCTGTATTGAGGTCTCAATTCTGTCTGGGATGGCAAGAAATGGTTTTAGCGAGCGAATTGTGCATGTTCCTGTTACCAAAGTGGTTTCTGATCTTTTGCCTATGTTAGAAGCAGTGTTGGAGCGAAACGCTGTCCAGGCTTGATTCCATACTGAATAGTAGATGGTTGTATTCATTTTGTCATTCACATAGCCCCGTTCATCTGACTTATAATCCGTCTTATTCGGCTTATTTTTTCAGCGGAATAATATTTTTCTCTCACAAAAAATCAGCCAACAGTGTTTTTTAGCCGGCTTATAATTCCAGCCGAACGGCCACACGATGTTTTCTGGTGATGAGTGGTAGTTGGAGGCTAGCCCCCAGGTAAAGCTACTTTCTGAACAGAATGTGGTTGCTGAAGCTATTGATAGCTGTACAGCTATGGTCGCGTGGAATGATTGTACCACCTGAAAGTTTTGTTCTAACATGAAAGTGATTTGACGCTACAATGTGTGCCCCTGGCTCAGTAGTTATGTTTTGATGATTGTTGGGATGCTCTGATCGTTGTTGCTATTGAGGCTGTCCCTTACTAGTGTACTGGCAACGGACTTGGTTTTCTTGAGAATTTCAGGCATTCAGGATGCAAGCATCCTCAACAGAACGTGCCGTCTGTATATCGTCGATGTGAACGTGGTGCATTGCTGGACCTGCATGCGTGTCAGGTCTAGAGTAGGGGGCAAACTCATCTACCATGATCACCAACTAGTTAACTAACCGAATTGATCTCAACAAAACTAGGAGATTATAATTACACTGACAAACTAGCTCCTACAAGTAACAGCCACCACACCCAGACGATACAAGAAATATCCGTTTCTCGGTAGTTTAACTATTCCGAGACATCACCGGTGCCTAGGGGCTTTGTCGAATCTCCGAGATGAGTATGTTCTGAGTTCCCATGTCGTGCAAAATCACATCTGGGTGATGCTCTACCACTGCCATTTCTCAAATCTCCGAGCTGGAGCATCATGCTACCATGAAGTTTGCCATCATGCTGCAGTAGCAGTAGCTGCTCAACGATGCCAGAAACTGAAACAAGAGGTTGGGTCAAAATCCTTAGATTGGGAACGAAATTCGATAAAATGATGATGAGACTGAGATTTTCTACTTGCTACTGGAGATTGGAAAGAAAAAAGAATCAAGCAATGCCAACTACTCAATGATAGAGCAGTGAGTGACCAAAAGGTGTCTATGCGAGTTCAGCCACTTCGAAGAAACTTTGACCGAAATAATGGCCGATCAATGGTTTTGAAGATACTATGTATTTCATTTTCCACAACTTGTTCTAAGACATTCAAAATAATTCCTCATTGCTAACCGTTAAACTATAAATAATTACCTTCATAGTGATCAAGCATGACCTCATAAAACTGTCATGTCCCTTTGTCTACCATGATTCTTCGCAGCTCTCGCAAATGGCTAGTTATCTCCTGTATACATTGTACTCCATCACTGCTAACATTAAGAGAACTTAGTATTTGCTTGAGAAAATCCTGATCTGCTTCAAGTGCCTTGAATCTTGCATTAAGGAGAGAAATGTCATGTTTAACGCTTTTCATAGTATGGATGTTTCCATCATCTGAGTGGGAACATGAAGTAACATTCTTTTGCTTCTCAACAGATTCATTCTCATCTTTTTCATGACTGTGTCTGAGCACGTATTTAACAGATTCCTTCTCATCATTGTGCTGAGAAGAAATTGATTCACTAATCAAGTCCTCCCGAGGCAATGGTGAACTTTCCAACTCTGAATTTTCTATATACTGGCTACTGCTCATTGAGTGATCACTGAATAGACTGTTCTGTAGAGTATCATTTGCATCACCCATATCAAGTCTATTTGCAGAGGGCATGCCTAGGGTTTCCTCCAATCTGTGCAAGGACTCCAAAATCTTTGCCTTTTCATCTTCAAAATCAAAGATGGTATGCCTCATGAAATCTGAGCCATCCAAGACTCCAAATGTCACAACTCCATCAGTAGCACCAAATTTTCCAACATCAAATGGTTGATCATGAAGCTTGCTCTGGTAACCCTCAAGTTCAGCTTCCAGGTCAAGTAATTCTTTCTCCCTTTCTGTCAGCAAGTCATTTAACTTTTCAATTGCTTCCTGGTCATGATCGGCCTGCTCTTCCATCATCCGGAGATACTGCAGTGCTTCCATGTGCATCGAAGCCTTTTCCTCTTGCAACCTGTTGATCATAGCCATCGCTTCGCTTGCTGCCACCGCTGAAGCACTTCGTTCTGCCTCGAGCTCCTTATAAAGCATACTCATTTTTTTCCTGTTAAACTCAGCCTGCTGCTTCAAGCGTTCCATGGAACTTTCACCTTCATCTTCACTAGTTGCATTGACATCAAATGGATCCAGATTTGAGTTGTTCCTATCAAGAAATGGTGCCATACCAGTAGCATCATAGTGTCGGTACTCATCAATCTGTGTGCTGCTTCTGGGGCTAGAAGTCATCTCATTCAAAGAGCCATCAAATCCTCGTGCAGTAGACAATTGTGACAGAAATGTCTTCACTTCTTCATTTGTTTTTGAGTAGGTGTCCCTGGCTGAGATTATTTCTGATAAACGAGGAGATTTAAGGTAGCCTCTGCTTGCAGAAGCATTTTTCATGCTGTTGTTCCGGCTGACATGAGTGTCTGCACTTGAGCTTGTTCCAGCATTTGTAGAAGCAGCAAAATCCTTTGCAGCTTCCACATCAGGGCTTCCTGAAACACCCTCAAAAGAATCACCAACTTCCTCAATACCAACAAGAAAAGCTACAATGCAAATTTGACATACTCAGAAATAGTTCAAGTTAGATAAGGATGACAACGTATTAGATAACATACATACTTTTCTCTTTTGCGAGCTCTGCTGAAACTTGTTCAGGCATAGCCTCCGACTGCATGTCGATACTGTTGTCACTTGCCTTGATTTGACTCCAGTTGATATCATCCAAACCATGCCCAATAGCACGATCCATAGATTTTGCAACCTTGGTATCACTAGACTGACTGTCAGTATCTCTTGTAGTATTCAGCGGTTGCATGGGCTTTGTCATAACAGTATTATCAGAAGGAAGCATTGATAAGCCACTGGCATTGGCGATCATTGGTTGCAGCTGCACATCGCGACTTGACATGTGATTGGCTCTTTCTCTAGCTTCATGAGGTACTGCATTGCTCTCATTGTCATCACTATCTGAGATGTGAATCTCAGATTCAAATTCGTAGCAAACCTTCAGTCCTCTGTATCCTTCATACGGCAAGTGATCAGAGACGTCATCTGAAGAATGCCCAACACTAGGCATGGCTATGCTTCTTTGTTTTAATTTGCTCATATCATCATCTGGAAACCTGCTATTTGCTATGTCAGGTAGCATGTGTGAATCCCGTTTCTTCTTGAACCGCACTGAACAACAAGAGCACAGCTGTTTGTGCTTAGATCTCGACCAAGACTTCACCTTATCCCTAGCATTGATGTTTGTCAGGTTACAGGTCTTACCACCTGAGGTAGTGCAAGAAAGCAGGCACCTATCACACATATCATCAGAGCGCTCAAGCTTGTTGTGACTCTGGCAATACGACAAACGTGATATTTCCAGCCTGTGTGCAGCACAAACTAGTTCTTCAGAGAACCAGGCCTTGCCATATAGAAACCGATCCAATCTCGAGCACAGCATACATGGTGACCGGAGGCTGCACATGCGTGCGAACCTTGTGGCCATATATGACAGCACGGCGGTCGCAACGAGCATTATGATCAAACAGCACTCGCTGATGGCATGGCGAAGCACGGGCCAGAATTGCCGCGAAAAGTTCCGCGGCCTTACACGAGCTTGCGCAGCCATGGAAAGCTGAACACACCCCCAATACGCATGTAGGTTGCTGTGAAATCTTTTTTTTTTCCCTACGAAGTTCCCATCAGTGAGGCACAAATATACTAAAATCACACCACATTGTTGATGAAGAACGAGCAGTGTTAGAATCTTGATCACCCATGCCAATCTGTGTTTCCAAAAGAGAGAACTTCCACAGGCAAACTTAACCAATGCAGCAAGAGGCAGCAAGTGTCCTCGCAAAATTTAGCAATGCAGAAGAAGCTGCAATTACCAGGTTGCTCTAAAGCGCATGCCAGGGTTCAAACGAATAGATAGATCGCCAATTGATCACAGGATCCGATCTTTCCTGCAAAATAGTTGCATAAATGTACAATCTTTTTAGCAATTGTAAATGTAACATTTAGGGTTTCACATTCACACCAGATTGTTCAGATTCAAAGGGGAATTCATTTCGGAACATACCAGCGCTGCAGATCTTCGATCAAGAAGCTGGATTTCCCTAAATCACCGATTTGGCAACATAATGGAGGCAAAGGACGAGAGGGATACAGTGGAATTCAACCAAAAGGTCCAGAAGTGTGGGGAAAAAATCCCGAGAAATTAGGGTAAAAAGTTTCTGGCTGCAAAGAGGAGGCAAAATGGTTCCCCCGCTCTCGGTGTAGGATTCCGGAGGAGAGAGAGGGAACAGATGCCCGCCGTCTCCTCCCTAAACCCCGCATTTCTCTCTCTAGCCTTTGCATGTAATTTGAGGTTGAGAGATTTAAGCATGGCCTCTCGTTACAATGGGGAAGAAGACCACCAAAAGCTGAAAAAAGAAAGCAAAAGAATGTGTAGTGGAAATCAAATCGACATAGTTTGTGATGTTAAAAGACTTATGTTCATTGAAATCATTTACTGAAATATTTGGCTCTACAGCATGGTGATAATTCCAGGAACTGCAGTAACTATTGGTGCTACTTTGAGTATGTGACAGGCTTTATTGGATTTTTTTACTGTTTTATGCAAAAAAATTCTTCCAAAATGCAATTTGGTTCACTCAAGTTTGTTCCGAAGCTGCCTATTTGACTATATTTATAATCATAAAAAATATTTTCATAATACAAAAAGTACTTACTTTAAGACTATATACGTGTGTAAGTATTGTTCCTTTTCTTGAAATTGGCTGGCGTATTTCTTTTTTTATTAGAAAATACCTTTGACCAACGCTTTTTTTTCGACCTCAAACTTACAAAGCAATCCAATTTTCAACCTTAAACTATAAAACAGACAGATATCCTACAACTGTTAAGATTGGGACGAGCGTTACACCAAACATGTGCAAAGTGGTTTCTATTTTCTATAAATAATAAGCATATAGTTTTATTTAAACAAAATCCTAACTAATTTATTTTAAATCATAAACATAGGGGTTTTGTACCATTTTTTATAAAAAATCTATTTGAACTAGCATTTAAACTCTACTTTATGCTAATTACATGATTAGTTGATTACTTGAAGTTTGAGACACTGCCTTAGCAGTTGACATGCAATGTGGGAATAGGATCTATGCACGTGGTGGAGCATGGCTCCGTGTCTTCACATCCTTCAGTATACTCGTAACCCGCTAGATCCTCTTGGTCGATCTAGGTATAGTGCAAAATGATAATTTAAATAAATAATAAGCAGATCTATGAGCAATAAAACAATAGGAATATAAATAAATAAGTTTCAATAATTATAAATAGATCATTAAGAGCATCCCAAGAGTCTTTCTAAATCTCACTCTCTAAATCATCATTTAGAGAGTCATTTACATAAAAATCGTTTTCTATATCTTTTCACTCTCCAACACTTTTTCTATATCTCGTGCGCACTCTAGAGAGTCATTCTTGTCTTTTATTTTTGGCTAGCGAAAAACCCGGAATAAAAGAAGTCTATATTTGGATAACCATTTAGAGAACTGTTGGAGGGTAATTTTTCACCAAAATCTATATTCCTAGCATTTAGGAAGGATATAGAGAGTCTCTTGGAGATGCTCTAATAAACAAAAAAATGTTAGTTTTGTATTTTTCTAATTTAAAATAAATTAGTTATGAATTTTTAAAGATTAAATCATATTTCTATCTTTTTAAAAAAATAGAGAACCTCCTTGGAAACCACTTTTCATAGATTGGTGTTCCATTCGGTTTCAATAGTTGCAGAGTGTTCGGTACCTAGTTTCATAGTCTAAGATTGAAAATTGATGAATGTCTGTGGTTGAAAAAGAATTTTACCCTTTTTGAAAGCTAAATGTTATTATATCTTTATGAAAAAATTATTATGATGATGATTTTTGTATCACATAAATATCATATTAATAAATTATTTCTAGTACATAGATGACATATTAATAGATTAATTGTTGGTCAAACTATTGTCCTAATGAAACAAAATATGCCTACTAATTTCAAATGGAGATAGCAAAGTTTAGTCCTCATTTTTGTACCCTTTATTTTGTAAGTATTATATATAATTCCAGTTCTCTTTTGAAAACTTTATAATCGAGCTTATATAAACTCAATTGGCAATAACTCAACTTATAAGTCAGATTATATAATCGAGACCCTTCTACCTTACAAAATCATGTAAGCTACTTAGACTAGATTATTTTAGCTCATTTCAAACTTTATCTTCATGCCTAAGTCAAGGATAAAAAAACATTTTCTTAGAAAATTTGACTTGCAACAACATTTATTTGTTAGACGAAGTACAAGTACTAAGTGGCTTACCATCTGGACCCACGCTATGCGCCTGTGCCCATATACAGAATCTATCTTGCCATTTGGAAGGTTGTTTTGGCTTCCTCCACAGCCTTCCAGGCTTACAGCTCGCTAAATCGCAGCCCTACACAAATCAAGAACTCTCCACGAGTCCCTGTCATACAAGGAACCAACCAAAGCCTAGCATTGCTAGCTATTCCATCATTCATTCACACACTGCTATCTCCTTGTGCAGAACCAAAAAGCAAAAACTCTCCACCAAAGCTTGGCATTGCTATCCTATCATTCACACAGCTATATATCTCTTTTCAGTTTGTACAGAACCAAAAAAAAAAACACCAGGATAATAATTATCATTACAGGTTGTTTCACCTTTCTTTTCACCGCATCTCCTACCACCTGTTTGCTCTATTCTTTCACACACCCCCACAAGAAGAAAAGCTCTCTTTGCTGCAGGCGATGGAGTTTCTTCAGCGCTAAGCTTGGAATCAAAACGACTGGGTAGCAGCATGCAGCAGGCAGGGGCGCAAGGGCCATGCAGCCCAGCGCGTGGATGCAGTACGTGCAAAGCAAAAGAAATCCTTTTCTTGGGAATAAAATCATCTACCTTGCATGCACCCTTCAATTCGTTCTCAAACAAACAAAGTTCAGCCTTTTTCAGATGACGCTTCTTATCTGCATTAAAACGTTCTGCTAGCACAACTACACGACCATATGTCATAGGAGATGCAGATTGTTTGTCATCGTCTTGACTGGCGGCTAAGATACATAGTCATGAACTCATGATGGTTTTGACGACGACGTATTCATGTCGGGATCGATGCGCGTGGCTATAAAACGTTCTGAGAGGTGAGCTAGTCAGCTAGCTAGCTAGCTAGTTTGACTCTGAACTAGATCGTGATCAGCATGCTAACTTAGGATGTACAGTACTGTTTTGCTATGTTGTTGGTGATTCTTTTGAGGGTGTTTCAGGAAGCCCTGATGTGGAAGCTGCAAAGGATTTTGCTGCTTCTACAAATGCTGGAACAAGCTCAAGTGCAGACACTCATGTCAGCCGGAACAACAGCATGAAAAATGCTTCTGCAAGCAGAGGCTACCTTAAATCTCCTCGTTTATCAGAAATAATCTCAGCCAGGGACACCTACTCAAAAACAAATGAAGAAGTGAAGACATTTCTGTCACAATTGTCTACTGCACGAGGATTTGATGGCTCTTTGAATGAGATGACTTCTAGCCCCAGAAGCAGCACACAGATTGATGAGTACCGACACTATGATGCTACTGGTATGGCACCATTTCTTGATAGGAACAACTCAAATCTGGATCCATTTGATGTCAATGCAACTAGTGAAGATGAAGGTGAAAGTTCCATGGAACGCTTGAAGCAGCAGGCTGAGTTTAACAGGAAAAAAATGAGTATGCTTTATAAGGAGCTCGAGGCAGAACGAAGTGCTTCAGCGGTGGCAGCAAGCGAAGCGATGGCTATGATCAACAGGTTGCAAGAGGAAAAGGCTTCGATGCACATGGAAGCACTGCAGTATCTCCGGATGATGGAAGAGCAGGCCGATCATGACCAGGAAGCAATTGAAAAGTTAAATGACTTGCTGACAGAAAGGGAGAAAGAATTACTTGACCTGGAAGCTGAACTTGAGGGTTACCAGAGCAAGCTTCATGATCAACCATTTGAT
>JAHUYU010000053.1:0-18113 GCA_030439765.1 Tripidium arundinaceum
ATTGATTAGTATTAATCTACAAGATAATTATGGAAAATCATTTCTAATATTTATGCATAAGTCAGTGGGAGAAAATCCAGCCATGGGGGGCGCACCCAGGGTGCGGCCGACCCCCCAGGTGCGGCCGCCCCACCAGTCAGCCAGTTCAGGTTCATCGTTTGCGGGAAGTAAACCCTGTTGATCTTATCTGAGAATATGCTGGGGATCTTGCTGATTGATATCATTTCCTCGTGAATAGAGAGCTAACTTCACTATATAACCAACCCAACGCCCCTCCTCTTTTCATCAATCAAAGCAATCTTTATTCTTTTCTATCTAGTAGCAATTCTCAGAGCATTTTACAAGCCATGGCCAGCCGTGCTATTGTGTCTTACACCGGATCCAACTCCACCTTCAACCTTGAAGACATCCCATTGCCATTAGTTGTAGCGGGAGAGAACTCATTTGTGAGAGAGGAGGTTAAGGCCATCATGGCGCCTCTAGCTATTTTGCCACCACCTCGTCTTAGCGCGGGAATCACGGCGCACTCCACAACGCTACAAGATAAGGGGAAGGAGCCGGCAGCCAAGGTCACGTTCGCTCCTGCCAGATTAAAAAGGAAGGCACCCGCTGGAGAAAGAAGTAGCAAGGCTCGTAGATCTTCCATTGTAACGCCTCCGGGCAGCGTAGGATTGCACGAAAATTCTGTAAACACCGCTGTACCTAGTCGTAGTCATACGATTGTAGGCATTAGAAAACCCGAGGGAGGGTACGGTAAGGTGCTTCTGCGCAAGAAAACGGCAGAACCTACCGACTCGGTAAAAGGGAAGGAGCCTGCATCCTCTAGTTCCGCGCCGCTCATTTTCAAGAGGCGTAACCCGCCTCCGGTCCTTAGGTCATGCCGGCTCATTGACAGCGATGATGATGAGCCTGAGCCACCTAAGGGACCGACTATTGAGTCGCTCAACAATAAGATTGAGCGACTGCATGGACTATGTAGGAGATTTAATAAAGAACTCACTAAGAGTCGCGTCCAAATCCGTGACCTGAACGACGAGCTAGTCATGCTCCGTTTCGGGCTTGGACGTAGAATTAAGAAATTAGCTAAAGCCGTCGGGTGTGAGGAAATCCTCAACCCTCAGATTTAGAGCTTACTCTCAAGAATAAGCATAGGCGTCTTGTTACTTTTCACAATTGAATTTTCAATCTTGTAAGCGCCTATGAATTAATAAAAAGTTTTTATTATATTATTGTCTACACTTGTCTTCTGTGTATCTTTGTGCAATTATTTAAAGACAGATAAAAAGACAAGTGTGGGGGAGACTGCACTGCATTTCCAACAGGTAAAAGAATTGAAAATTCGAATAAATTAAAAGAAACCTGAATTTAATATGTCTCCAATTTCACTTTATCTTTGAAATTAGAATTTATATACTTTTTATTCCAATGCTGAATTTCCTAAACTTATGAGTAACTTTTTATAGGGACCCCATTTTATCTAAGTAATTGAGCTTTGAGATATAGTAGGGTGATTTGAACCTTGTAAAGTCTTGAAAAGTACTTGGGATTTTATTTTAAAATATAAAACCATGTTCCTTAGTGATATTAATTCCTACCAGAGCCATATGATGTTTTTAGTATAGGAAACCATACTCGTATGTTACTTGTATTTTCATTGAGCTTTGTCAAATTGTTGTGACCATTGTTGAGATTATTTTCATACACCCAAGATCAAGATTCACGTACACCCACAAATAAAGTGCTGACTCTTACACTAAGAGTTACGCAATCCATTTTGTTCACTAAAAAAATGCTCCAATTGTTGTGATTCTCTCTAAAAAAATATTCATGTGCCAAAAGAATATGGGCTATGTAAAAAAAACATGCCAAAGTGCATGAGAGAAAGAAAGCATGCCAAAAAGCATGATGCATGATAAAAAAAAGAGAGAAAACAATGGGCACTTCGATGCTCGCCCCGAGAGAAAACAATGGGTACCTCGATGCCCGCCGGTGAGAATAAAATAGCCCATATTCTCAGAAGCACTTTCAAAAGAAAAAGAGAATCGCCATAAAAGAGTACAAAAATAATATATGATCCATTTACACACTTGCACTTCTTGATCTAAGTGTATGATTTGTATCTCCTTTCGTTCTGGTTTTTGACTTAGCAATATTATGAAATGCAAGTAAGTTATTTTCTTCATACCTACCTATAACTCCACATATGCTATTAGAAGTAGGATGAAAGAAAGGCAAAATTCAAAAGCCTTTGGTAAGGAATACATATTGTTGAGAGATTTTTGAGAATCATTTGAGGAACATGTGGATTTCCTTTTGAAAAATAATTAAAACCCCAAGTATCTGATCAGGATGTAGCAAGAGAATTTGAATCTAGTTGTTCCATTGTTCAATTACTTAAGATAGTTTGGTAGACACATTGAATACTCATGAGTAAAGGGGGTAAAGCAAAGGAGGAATTAGTATATAAATTTCTAAAGTCAAGGTAAAGGGAACCATCTTAGTCTTAACTTTACTCGAGGATGAGCAAAGTCTAAGTGTGGGGGAACTTGTTGGCAGTTACTAATGACTAATATTTACGCCAACATTTATCTAAAATTAATAAAAATAACCACCAAACTATAGTGATAGGTGTTTATACTAACTATTTCCACTAGTTTTGGTGTATTATGTATTTTGTGCAGGAATAATGGAAAAGCATATAAAGTTGGGCTTAAAATAACTGAATTCATCTTTCTAGCCCAACATAAATGTGGACAAATCAAGAGAAGACAATTTCGTGCTCGATCCAAGGTGAATAACCGACATAGAAGAAGCCTAGGCCCATCCAAGAACCCACCAGACAAAGTCGGTGGCGAGAAGAGCCACCAGGGGGTCGGCCGACCTCCTGGTGTGGCCGCCCCCCTAGCACCGCCTCTGGTGACCGACTTTCGCATGGCGGTTCAATGACGGTTCCTGAGGTCGGCTATGTGGGGGATACGCTTCTTTACCGCCTTGGCACGACTATTTAAAGACTTGAAATCCTTCTCAAGATAAAGATAGATTAGAACTTAGAGATACAACTTAGATTAGAAGATATAAAACTCCACATTGTATCTTAGATTAGTAGCAAGAGAGGGAAGAGTTGAAGTAGTACCGGAGTCATCGATTACCTCTTCAAGAGTTCTAGTTCTACTTCTAGTTCTAGTTCATCTTCAAGAAGGATCACCAGCTTGTCGGCTTCTTCTACTTGTACCTCTACGATCCGAGTTCTAATTGGAGAATAAGGTTCGTGTTTATCTTTATCTCAAGTGTTTGATTCATTTGATTCTAGTTATTATTTACTTGTGGGTTTGTCGTCTGTTCTAGTAGCAGATATTCTAGTAGGTAGAGGAGACCTGGCGCACTACTAGAGTAGTAATTAATAGCGTAGACGTGGTGTCTAGGCTAGAGATTACCTTCATTTGCTGCGTAATCCACGGTAGAGGGGTAGGTGGCAGGTGGTGACAGCCCTGTTCATCCCTTGTATTCCCCCACGTCCGATTACGGAGTAGAGCTTTACACTGGAGGGACTTGGCAGACCAGGTCTAAGCCAGAGCCTGAAGCAAGTAAATCGTAACTAAAGTCAATTAGATTAAATACTTTGTTTAGAGATAAACCTTGTTACTTAATATTAAATCTTCTAGTCAATTGGGAGACTCGTTAGGAATAATTAAGTCATTCATTCCCTAAGGATTACGATACCTTGAATACTCTAGGTGAAGTGCTACAGCGGTAGTTCCGTGCGCTTGCGGAATCTTTCTGCATACGTTAAGAAATACCAACAGTAGCAGTGGGTGGTGATAGCCCCATCTATCCTTCGTAGTCCATACCGAATTGAGCAGGTTTTTAAATTGTAGGACCATAGTCGCGTCATTAGAGTTATCCTTTTGCGGTGCTCTACTGTCTAGCGGCGTCCCGAAGTGCACAAGAGTAGAGTTAGTCTTAACTATAGTTGGGTATACTTTGACCATGTAATAGAAACATCATAGGAATCTACCTCACTCGTTGTTCTCCCGAGTTAACTAGTTATTCTTTAATGATATATCCCCTGAGTGTCTTTATACATAACTCCTATCATTACATTTACCCCTACTCTAGCTATGTTGGTATGTTGATTAGTAGTTACTCCTTTGTTATTCAATAATCTTTACTCCATTGTTTCCCTGTGGTAAAATATAAATAATGATACCTAGAATACTCCCGGTAAAATGCTACAATGGTATTCTGTGCGCTTGCGGAATCCTTCATATTTAGTTTGCACTCATAAATACCAACAACTCCCCAAGGGACGCACTACCCTCCATCATAGGCCAAGCTCTGCAGCAGCGTCGCCAGGGTATCAACATGTCCTTGCATGTCTTACAGAGCTCAAAAACCAGCAGCAAAGCGACGCTCTTCCTCTAGGTCATCGAAAAGGCACTCGCCGTCATCACCCTAAGCTCAGAGTGATGACCCCCGCTCCCACGGGATGCAGGGGCAACCAAGAGGTATTGGGGCTCCGCCGCTGCTACCCCTTTGAGGAGAACCCATCTGCCCCAAAGCCCGGCAGTATCATCCCTCGGCAGGGAGCTTGACAACGCCAGGACAGTCATTCCCATCAGATCGGGAGAAGTAACCGTCGAGGGCTCGGGCTGTTTCCCACGATCATCCATAGGAGTAGCATGGGTTAGACCACCCTGTGCAGTTTCTCCTCCATCGAGTGAGGGTGTGCTCATTGAAGGGCCTTCGGGCAGAGGTGGGTTGGATGGTGTGCCTGCACCATAGCAAGTTATGATGTCATCAATCATGGCTTCAATCCAGGCTTCTGTTGGAATTACCACCTCTGAGGCCTCACCCTCATTCAAGGGAATACCCAATGGCGGAGTCTGGACAATGCTGATCACCACGGTCACCTCAGGTGTTTCCATGGAAGGAGGCGTCATGGCTCTCGGGCTATGTATCAAACAGAGGAAATGTTAAGGACTCGAATGATTGCTATTTCAGGTCGACACGAAGATGCACTTACATGCTCCGAGAAGGAAGAGAAATTGCAGTGGGCCTCTTGGATGGTTTGCGGGGCCGTATGCTAGACGACGGCCCTAGCGAGTTCCCTCCTGAAAGGGGTGTATTCCGCCTTGGGACCAAACTCGCCCATGACAAAAATCCCCCCGACTGCAACGCTTTACGACCACAGGCTCCGGGACCTTCTGAACTGGCATCAAGTCAGCCGAATCAGAGCTTGCAATGTCTTCTTCAAGGCGCAACCAGTCAATGACACCGTACATACCTGGAATCACGGGAGTCTGGTCCTGACGCTGCTTTTTCCCCTTAGTTTTGGCAGCTTTATCCCCCACTTTACTGGCAACTGAGAGCGAACTGCCCTCAGCCGCCTTTTGCTTCCTGGTCTGAACCCTAGGAACAACTTCGGGGCAGGCTGCGTGAGCAATTCGGGCCTTGGGGAGTTGTTGGTATTTATGAGTGCAAACTAAATATGAAGGATTCCGCAAGCGCACAGAATACCATTGTAGCATTTTACCGGGAGTATTCTAGGTATCATTATTTATATTTTACCACAGGGAAACAATGGAGTAAAGATTATTGAATAACAAAGGAGTAACTACTAATCAACATACCAACATAGCTAGAGTAGGGGTAAATGTAATGATAGGAGTTATGTATAAAGACACTCAGGGGATATATCATTAAAGAATAACTAGTTAACTCGGGAGAACAACGAGTGAGGTAGATTCCTATGATGTTTCTATTACATGGTCAAAGTATACCCAACTATAGTTAAGACTAACTCTACTCTTGTGCACTTCGGGACGCCGCTAGACAGTAGAGCACCGCAAAAGGATAACTCTAATGACGCGACTATGGTCCTACAATTTAAAAACCTGCTCAATTCGGTATGGACTACGAAGGATAGATGGGGCTATCACCACCCACTGCTACTGTTGGTATTTCTTAACGTATGCAGAAAGATTCCGCAAGCGCACGGAACTACCGCTGTAGCACTTCACCTAGAGTATTCAAGGTATCGTAATCCTTAGGGAATGAATGACTTAATTATTCCTAACGAGTCTCCCAATTGACTAGAAGATTTAATATTAAGTAACAAGGTTTATCTCTAAACAAAGTATTTAATCTAATTGACTTTAGTTACGATTTACTTGCTTCAGGCTCTGGCTTAGACCTGGTCTGCCAAGTCCCTCCAGTGTAAAGCTCTACTCCGTAATCGGACGTGGGGGAATACAAGGGATGAACAGGGCTGTCACCACCTGCCACCTACCCCTCTACCGTGGATTACGCAGCAAATGAAGGTAATCTCTAGCCTAGACACCACGTCTACGCTATTAATTACTACTCTAGTAGTGCGCCAGGTCTCCTCTACCTACTAGAATATCTGCTACTAGAACAGACGACAAACCCACAAGTAAATAATAACTAGAATCAAATGAATCAAACACTTGAGATAAAGATAAACACGAACCTTATTCTCCAATTAGAACTCGGATCGTAGAGGTACAAGTAGAAGAAGCCGACAAGCTGGTGATCCTTCTTGAAGATGAACTAGAACTAGAAGTAGAACTAGAACTCTTGAAGAGGTAATCGATGACTCCGGTACTACTTCAACTCTTCCCTCTCTTGCTACTAATCTAAGATACAATGTGGAGTTTTATATCTTCTAATCTAAGTTGTATCTCTAAGTTCTAATCTATCTTTATCTTGAGAAGGATTTCAAGTCTTTAAATAGTCGTGCCAAGGCGGTAAAGAAGCGTATCCCCCACATAGCCGACCTCAGGAACCGTCATTGAACCGCCATGCGAAAGTCGGTCACCAGAGGCGGTGCTAGGGGGGCGGCCACACCAGGAGGTCGGCCGACCCCCTGGTGGCTCTTCTCGCCACCGACTTTGTCTGGTGGGTTCTTGGATGGGCCTAGGCTTCTTCTATGTCGGTTATTCACCTTGGATCGAGCACGAAATTGTCTTCTCTTGATTTGTCCACATTTATGTTAGGCTAGAAAGATGAATTCAGTTATTTTAAGCCCAACTTTATATGCTTTTCCATTATTCCTGCACAAAATACATAATACACCAAAACTAGTGGAAATAGTTAGTATAAACACCTATCACTATAGTTTGGTGGTTATTTTTATTAATTTTAGATAAATGTTGGCGTAAATATTAGTCATTAGTAACTGCCAACAAGTTCCCCCACACTTAGACTTTGCTCATCCTCGAGTAAAGTTAAGACTAAGATGGTTCCCTTTACCTTGACTTTAGAAATTTATATACTAATTCCTCCTTTGCTTTACCCCCTTTACTCATGAGTATTCAATGTGTCTACCAAACTATCTTAAGTAATTGAACAATGGAAAAGCATATAAAGTTGGGCTTAAAATAACTGAATTCATCTTTCTAGCCTAACATAAATGTGGACAAATCAAGAGAAGACAATTTCGTGCTCGATCCAAGGTGAATAACCGACATAGAAGAAGCCTAGGCCCATCCAAGAACCCACCAGACAAAGTCGGTGGCGAGAAGAGCCACCAGGGGGTCGGCCGACCTCCTGGTGTGGCCGCCCCCCTAGCACCGCCTCTGGTGACCGACTTTCGCATGGCGGTTCAATGACGGTTCCTGAGGTCGGCTATGTGGGGGATACGCTTCTTTACCGCCTTGGCACGACTATTTAAAGACTTGAAATCCTTCTCAAGATAAAGATAGATTAGAACTTAGAGATACAACTTAGATTAGAAGATATAAAACTCCACATTGTATCTTAGATTAGTAGCAAGAGAGGGAAGAGTTGAAGTAGTACCGGAGTCATCGATTACCTCTTCAAGAGTTCTAGTTCTACTTCTAGTTCTAGTTCATCTTCAAGAAGGATCACCAGCTTGTCGGCTTCTTCTACTTGTACCTCTACGATCCGAGTTCTAATTGGAGAATAAGGTTCGTGTTTATCTTTATCTCAAGTGTTTGATTCATTTGATTCTAGTTATTATTTACTTGTGGGTTTGTCGTCTGTTCTAGTAGCAGATATTCTAGTAGGTAGAGGAGACCTGGCGCACTACTAGAGTAGTAATTAATAGCGTAGACGTGGTGTCTAGGCTAGAGATTACCTTCATTTGCTGCGTAATCCACGGTAGAGGGGTAGGTGGCAGGTGGTGACAGCCCTGTTCATCCCTTGTATTCCCCCACGTCCGATTACGGAGTAGAGCTTTACACTGGAGGGACTTGGCAGACCAGGTCTAAGCCAGAGCCTGAAGCAAGTAAATCGTAACTAAAGTCAATTAGATTAAATACTTTGTTTAGAGATAAACCTTGTTACTTAATATTAAATCTTCTAGTCAATTGGGAGACTCGTTAGGAATAATTAAGTCATTCATTCCCTAAGGATTACGATACCTTGAATACTCTAGGTGAAGTGCTACAGCGGTAGTTCCGTGCGCTTGCGGAATCTTTCTGCATACGTTAAGAAATACCAACAGTAGCAGTGGGTGGTGATAGCCCCATCTATCCTTCGTAGTCCATACCGAATTGAGCAGGTTTTTAAATTGTAGGACCATAGTCGCGTCATTAGAGTTATCCTTTTGCGGTGCTCTACTGTCTAGCGGCGTCCCGAAGTGCACAAGAGTAGAGTTAGTCTTAACTATAGTTGGGTATACTTTGACCATGTAATAGAAACATCATAGGAATCTACCTCACTCGTTGTTCTCCCGAGTTAACTAGTTATTCTTTAATGATATATCCCCTGAGTGTCTTTATACATAACTCCTATCATTACATTTACCCCTACTCTAGCTATGTTGGTATGTTGATTAGTAGTTACTCCTTTGTTATTCAATAATCTTTACTCCATTGTTTCCCTGTGGTAAAATATAAATAATGATACCTAGAATACTCCCGGTAAAATGCTACAATGGTATTCTGTGCGCTTGCGGAATCCTTCATATTTAGTTTGCACTCATAAATACCAACAACTCCCCAAGGGACGCACTACCCTCCATCATAGGCCAAGCTCTGCAGCAGCGTCGCCAGGGTATCAACATGTCCTTGCATGTCTTACAGAGCTCAAAAACCAGCAGCAAAGCGACGCTCTTCCTCTAGGTCATCGAAAAGGCACTCGCCGTCATCACCCTAAGCTCAGAGTGATGACCCCCGCTCCCACGGGATGCAGGGGCAACCAAGAGGTATTGGGGCTCCGCCGCTGCTACCCCTTTGAGGAGAACCCATCTGCCCCAAAGCCCGGCAGTATCATCCCTCGGCAGGGAGCTTGACAACGCCAGGACAGTCATTCCCATCAGATCGGGAGAAGTAACCGTCGAGGGCTCGGGCTGCTTCCCACGATCATCCATAGGAGTAGCATGGGTTAGACCACCCTGTGCAGTTTTCTCCTCCATCGAGTGAGGGTGTGCTCATTGAAGGGCCTTCGGGCAGAGGTGGGTTGGATGGTGTGCCTGCACCATAGCAAGTTATGATGTCATCAATCATGGCTTCAATCCAGGCTTCTGTTGGAATTACCACCTCTGAGGCCTCACCCTCATTCAAGGGAATACCCAATGGCGGAGTCTGGACAATGCTGATCACCACGGTCACCTCAGGTGTTTCCATGGAAGGAGGCGTCATGGCTCTCGGGCTATGTATCAAACAGAGGAAATGTTAAGGACTCGAATGATTGCTATTTCAGGTCGACACGAAGATGCACTTACATGCTCCGAGAAGGAGAGAAATTGCAGTGGGCCTCTTGGATGGTTTGCGGGGCCGTATGCTGGACGACGGCCCTAGCGAGTTCCCTCCTGAAAGGGGTGTATTCCGCCTTGGGACCAAACTCGCCCATGACAAAAATCCCCCCGACTGCAACGCTTTACGACCACAGGCTCCGGGACCTTCTGAACTGGCATCAAGTCAGCCGAATCAGAGCTTGCAATGTCTTCTTCAAGGCGCAACCAGTCAATGACACCGTACATACCTGGAATCACGGGAGTCTGGTCCTGACGCTGCTTTTTCCCCTTAGTTTTGGCAGCTTTATCCCCCACTTTACTGGCAACTGAGAGCGAACTGCCCTCAGCCGCCTTTTGCTTCCTGGTCTGAACCCTAGGAACAACTTCGGGGCAGGCTGCGTGAGCAATTCGGGCCTTAGGGTGATGGTGCCTGAGGCCTTACCAACAACGGTCGCCCTGCCCGCATCTCCACCGGCCGCCACATCGGCACCTTCGGCATTCACCTCCTCCACTTTGTCACGAGGAACCTTCGAGCAAAATTCAGCGCAGACCTGTCCAAGGACGAGCGAAACATAAGCACTCAAGAAATAAGGCAAGTAGACCAATGCTCAAACAAGGCGATCCAGTGACTTACCATGCCCACTTCGGGGCCTTTTCCTGTGCAAAGAGGCTCGATCAACCGGCCCTTGTTTTTTATAATGGACTTGGGGCTCAGAACCCGATTGGCAACAATAATTGCATCCTCAAAGCTCATCATCTCGAGGGCATCACTAGAGGGACTCGACACACTACTAAACTTGTATAGTCATGTTGTCGCAAGGGCTGGATCCATCTTTGGAAGAAGGCCACCACGCAAGCCTTGCTAGTGAGGCCCACCCACCGGTGATATACCGCGGGTCATCGACTAGCTGGTCTGCTTCATGGTGCTCAAGAGCACCCATGTCTTCCTTCGCTCTAACTGGCAATGGTGACAAAAACCTATGGGAAAATGCTGGAGTGCTGCAGTCATACACGTAGAACCACTTCTTCGCCCAATTAACAACATTGGAAGGAAGATCGATATGGAAGAAGGGAGATTTGTCGGCCGCCTTGATCCAGAGGCTGCAGGCAACCTTCCAACTGGATTGGGGGAGAACCTTGAAACAATGGCAGAAGAGCCCCCAATGCGGTTGGATCCCCGTGTACCCTTCGCAGAAGGAAATGAATGCTGCCAGAAGCACGACCCCGTTGGGGGTAAAGTGATGCACCTAGGCATCATAGTAGTAGAGGAGGTCGCAGACAAACCAATGCGTCGGGCCATTGAACCCGCGCCAGAAGAAGTCGACGAAGACCACGATCTCGCCGGTGTTGGGAGCGGGCACGTCCTGGCCTAGGGCACACCGGTATCCTGAAAGCGCCTCTGGGCCCAGGAATCCTTCTTCAACAAGAGCTTCAATGTCCGCCATGGTGGCGGTCGACACCTCCCACGAGGAATTAGAGGCGGAACCCTTACCGCCCTTGCCGCCTTTGTCACCAGCGCTCTCTTCTGTAATTGAACTAATCGTCTTAGTTTTCTTTGGTAAGATCTTCTTCGGCGCCATTGCTATGGGAGTAGGAGGAAAGATGGAGTCCACTAGGTCAAAGCGAGAAAGGAGTGAGCAAGACTGCTATTGACGGCGGTGGCAAAAAGACAAACCGTCTTCACCCTCGACTACTTATAAAGAGACTAGGGAGATTGAACCCTTGACTAAACCAAGCCCACCGACCTGGAAACCTGCTGGTAAAGCCAGTGGTATAATACTTGGGCCACAAGCCTGACTTAGCCCATTAGCCGATTGGTACGATGGGAGGATCTGATACTCGGACCAATAAGTTGACCCAATCATTATAGAGTGAGAGGGAATTCGGGAGGGCCATAAATCTGGCTCTAAGTCCTCTGGCACTCGAGTGCTACGTAAATCTCCCGAATATCCGAACAAGCTCGAAGTACATAATCTCGGAGGATGCATGCCCTATGTGAAAAACAGAATAATGGTTGATTCAATTCGACCAAAGTATGAGCTCCTGAATATTGAAAAAGAGTTTTATGACGTGCCCCATGATGGGTCTACCAAGTCATGTTTAGAACATGGACATCACTCATTCTACCATATTGTAGCTCGAAGAATGACATGCGCAAATGCCTTTGCTGCTCACGCATTTGTCATTCGCCTTGGTGAGACCTATATTAGGGCCACCCGATTAAACAAGCTTCCAAGCCACAAGGACCATATGGTCCAAATCCTTCAATCGAGATCATTGTGTTTACGATAACCCCCGAGATCGAGCAAGCTTCGGACTACGCACCGCTACAAGAAGACCCATCGGGTTAGGGTACTCGGAAAATGCAAAACGCTTGACTCAGTAGGAAAAAAATACTCGAACCGAGTCGAACACAAGGTAACGGAACAAAATCATAGAAGAAACTCTTTATTGATAAGCTTTGTTACATTTCTTCGACATGTGTACAATAACAAAGACCTATCGGAGGCTACTACGTGTACCGTAATAAAAGACCTATCGAGTATGGGGTCTACCCATACCCAATAGCAGCTCAACCCTACAAAAGGAGGTGTCTTGCGCTTGTGCAAGAGAAACTAGTGGAAGACATATCTAATTTTGCTAACCTCCACCAAATCCCCATCAAGGACATAGCCGTGGACCTAAAGAAACCCAGTCAAGAGCATCCTCGTGAAACTTCCTCTGACACCCCCTGGGAGCAGAGGGAGAGATTGAATCACGAGGAGGCTTACCCGCACCGACTCCTTCAGCGGAAGAGAGGAACACCTGATGCCAATCGACGGCGCAAAGTCAACGAATCGTTATGGGGGGCTGCGCAGGGCAAGATCTGTGGTGTCGTGACGGCTTCGTTGTCACAGAACACCATAGAATACCCCACTCGTTAGGATCCACCATAGATGCTATGATGCAATGGCCCCCGCTACATCTGCCATGGTTGCAACCCGGGAGCCATCGCAGAGTGCGATCAGTAGCCCGGGCAACCCATGGCAGTGTTCCTCCCTGTCTTCGTGAAACTTCCTCTAACACCCAAGACGAATGGCCATAGCCACGCTTAGGCATCCATAGAGCTCGATCTCGAAGGCCTTCACCCAGCAGCATCGGAGATGCCAGGGCACGTCGGGCACCATGATGACTAAAAGACTACCACTGGAAGGATTCTTTCTCTGCTCAGTCTAGCGCTAAGGGTGGAAGAGGGAGGAGTGTGTCTAGGCGGCTCCCCTAACCTCGCCTTAAATAGCCACCCCAAAGACTATAGCAGGGAGGCCAACAGTTAGGGTCCGTGACCCACGCGGTCACCCAGGCGGGTCATGGGCGCAACAGCAGGAGCGTAGAAGACAAGACGGTTCAGATTCCCTGGTTCATTCATCCTTATGTTCAACAGGACTTAATGATGTGCAACGACCAGCAAATCAAAGCCCGCGCTCGTGCTCAGGTACATGGGGAGTCAGAATCCCTGTGCAGGAGATGCCATCGCCCGTATGCTCTCGGTACCCAAGAGATGACTTCTATGTGAAGGACGCTTGAAATGCGTCGATACTCAAGGGCATACAATGGCAAAAAGCCTCGGCACCTGAGGAATGCTAACGGGGACCTGCGGGCACCCGAGGATTGCAGAAGACCACGACACCCGAAGGATGAAGTTATTCGACTAGCTTGTCATTAAGTCCTACGGGGGCTACTGTCGGATATATGTGCCCCGGACCTGTCTACTGGGCCGAAGACGATGAGGAATGAGGCCACACATGCTGGGCACATCTACAGGCTTGGAGGTCAAGTCATTCCTAGGATATCCGGTGCCATCATATCTAGGCCATAGGATCGAATCATTATGTTATGCTTTCCTTATATATAAGAAACTAGGAAACACATCTGTTAGCCGATCGGATCTACTGCAACCCTACCCCCAGACTATATAAGGAGGGGTAGGGACCCCCCCCGATGGGGATCCAATCCTTTAGATTCTAGCGCATAGCTACAATCACCAACCCCTCTAACCGAGCATACGAATACAGATAGAGCTACTTCAAACTGGACGTAGGGCACCATGTGCCTGAACCAGTATAGTCCCTGTGTCTTGTGTGCTACCCATCTGATTCCCTGTACGCGAATACGCTAATTGGTATTGCCGGAGTAAATTCTTCCAATAAACGACTTGGATGTAGCAGAGGATCATTGAGCAGCTCTAGTGGTTATTGCTGGCTCTGATCAAGTGATTGTAAGGGGCTCTTGTGCTCATCCCCGCAGGAGATCGTGAAGAGCAACTCTAGTGGAATCTGAACCGTCTTGTCTTCTACGCTCCTGCTGTTGCGCCCATGACCCGCCTGGGTGACCGCGTGGGTCACGGACCCTAACTGTTGGCCTCCCTGCTATAGTCTTTGGGGTGGCTATTTAAGGCGAGGTTAGGGGAGCCGCCTAGACACACTCCTCCCTCTTCCACCCTTAGCGCTAGACTGAGCAGAGAAAGAATCCTTCCAGTGGTAGTCTTTTAGTCATCATGGTGCCCGACGTGCCCTGGCATCTCCGATGCTGCTGGGTGAAGGCCTTCGAGATCGAGCTCTATGGATGCCTAAGCGTGGCTATGGCCATTCGTCTTGGGTGTTAGAGGAAGTTTCACGAAGACAGGGAGGAACACTGCCATGGGTTGCCCGGGCTACTGATCGCACTCTGCGATGGCTCCCGGGTTGCAACCATGGCAGATGTAGCGGGGGCCATTGCATCATAGCATCTATGGTGGATCCTAACGAGTGGGGTATTCTATGGTGTTCTGTGACAACGAAGCCGTCACGACACCACAGATCTTGCCCTGCGCAGCCCCCCATAACGATTCGTTGACTTTGCGCCGTCGATTGGCATCAGGTGTTCCTCTCTTCCGCTGAAGGAGTCGGTGCGGGTAAGCCTCCTCGTGATTCAATCTCTCCCTCTGCTCCCAGGGGGTGTCAGAGGAAGTTTCACGAGGATGCTCTTGACTGGGTTTCTTTAGGTCCACGGCTATGTCCTTGATGGGGATTTGGTGGAGGTTAGCAAAATTAGATATGTCTTCCACTAGTTTCTCTTGCACAAGCGCAAGACACCTCCTTTTGTAGGGTTGAGCTGCTATTGGGTATGGGTAGACCCCATACTCGATAGGTCTTTTATTACGGTACACGTAGTAGCCTCCGATAGGTCTTTGTTATTGTACACATGTCGAAGAAATGTAACAAAGCTTATCAATAAAGAGTTTCTTCTATGATTTTGTTCCGTTACCTTGTGTTCGACTCGGTTCGAGTATTTTTTTCCTACTGAGTCAAGCGTTTTGCATTTTCCGAGTACCCTAACCCGATGGGTCTTCTTGTAGCGGTGCGTAGTCCGAAGCTTGCTCGATCTCGGGGGTTATCGTAAACACAATGATCTCGATTGAAGGATTTGGACCATATGGTCCTTGTGGCTTGGAAGCTTGTTTAATCGGGTGGCCCTAATATAGGTCTCACCAAGGCGAATGACAAATGCGTGAGCAGCAAAGGCATTTGCGCATGTCATTCTTCGAGCTACAATATGGTAGAATGAGTGATGTCCATGTTCTAAACATGACTTGGTAGACCCATCATGGGGCACGTCATAAAACTCTTTTTCAATATTCAGGAGCTCATACTTTGGTCGAATTGAATCAACCATTATTCTGTTTTTCACATAGGGCATGCATCCTCCGAGATTATGTACTTCGAGCTTGTTCGGATATTCGGGAGATTTACGTAGCACTCGAGTGCCAGAGGACTTAGAGCCAGATTTATGGCCCTCCCGAATTCCCTCTCACTCTATAATGATTGGGTCAACTTATTGGTCCGAGTATCAGATCCTCCCATCGTACCAATCGGCTAATGGGCTAAGTCAGGCTTGTGGCCCAAGTATTATACCACCTGGCTTTACCAGCAGGTTTCCAGGTCGGTGGGCTTGGTTTAGTCAAGGGTTCAATCTCCCTAGTCTCTTTATAAGTAGTCGAGGGTGAAGACGGTTTGTCTTTTTGCCACCGCCGTCAATAGCAGTCTTGCTCACTCCTTTCTCGCTTTGACCTAGTGGACTCCATCTTTCCTCCTACTCCATAGCAATGGCGCCGAAGAAGATCTTACCAAAGAAAACTAAGACGATTAGTTCAATTACAGAAGAGAGCGCTGGTGACAAAGGCGGCAAGGGCGGTAAGGGTTCCGCCTCTAATTCCTCGTGGGAGGTGTCGACCGCCACCATGGCGGACATTGAAGCTCTTGTTGAAGAAGGATTCCTGGGCCCAGAGGCGCTTTCAGGATACCGGTGTGCCCTAGGCCAGGGACGTGCCCGCTCCCAACACCGGCGAGATCGTGGTCTTCGTCGACTTCTTCTGGCGCGGGTTCAATGGCCCGACGCATTGGTTTGTCTGCGACCTCCTCTACTACTATGATGCCTAGGTGCATCACTTTACCCCCAACGGGGTCGTGCTTCTGGCAGCATTCATTTCCTTCTGCGAAGGGTACACGGGGATCCAACCGCATTGGGGGCTCTTCTGCCATTGTTTCAAGGTTCTCCCCCAATCCAGTTGGAAGGTTGCCTGCAGCCTCTGGATCAAGGCGGCCGACAAATCTCCCTTCTTCCATATCGATCTTCCTTCCAATGTTGTTAATTGGGCGAAGAAGTGGTTCTACGTGTATGACTGCAGCACTCCAGCATTTTCCCATAGGTTTTTGTCACCATTGCCAGTTAGAGCGAAGGAAGACATGGGTGCTCTTGAGCACCATGAAGCAGACCAGCTAGTCGATGACCCGCGGTATATCACCGGTGGGTGGGCCTCACTAGCAAGGCTTGCGTGGTGGCCTTCTTCCAAAGATGGATCCAGCCCTTGCGACAACATGACTATACAAGTTTAGTAGTGTGTCGAGTCCCTCTAGTGATGCCCTCGAGATGATGAGCTTTGAGGATGCAATTATTGTTGCCAATCGGGTTCTGAGCCCCAAGTCCATTATAAAAAACAAGGGCCGGTTGATCGAGCCTCTTTGCACAGGAAAAGGCCCCGAAGTGGGCATGGTAAGTCACTGGATCGCCTTGTTTGAGCATTGGTCTACTTGCCTTATTTCTTGAGTGCTTATGTTTCGCTCGTCCTTGGACAGGTCTGCGCTGAATTTTGCTCGAAGGTTCCTCGTGACAAAGTGGAGGAGGTGAATGCCGAAGGTGCCGATGTGGCGGCCGGTGGAGATGCGGGCAGGGCGACCGTTGTTGGTAAGGCCTCAGGCACCATCACCCTAAGGCCCGAATTGCTCACGCAGCCTGCCCCGAAGTTGTTCCTAGGGTTCAGACCAGGAAGCAAAAGGCGGCTGAGGGCAGTTCGCTCTCAGTTGCCAGTAAAGTGGGGGATAAAGCTGCCAAAACTAAGGGGAAAAAGCAGCGTCAGGACCAGACTCCCGTGATTCCAGGTATGTACGGTGTCATTGACTGGTTGCGCCTTGAAGAAGACATTGCAAGCTCTGATTCGGCTGACTTGATGCCAGTTCAGAAGGTCCCGGAGCCTGTGGTCGTAAAGCGTTGCAGTCGGGGGGGATTTTTGTCATGGGCGAGTTTGGTCCCAAGGCGGAATACACCCCTTTCAGGAGGGAACTCGCTAGGGCCGTCGTCCAGCATACGGCCCCGCAAACCATCCAAGAGGCCCACTGCAATTTCTCTTCCTTCTCGGAGCATGTAAGTGCATCTTCGTGTCGACCTGAAATAGCAATCATTCGAGTCCTTAACATTTCCTCTGTTTGATACATAGCCCGAGAGCCATGACGCCTCCTTCCATGGAAACACCTGAGGTGACCGTGGTGATCAGCATTGTCCAGACTCCGCCATTGGGTATTCCCTTGAATGAGGGTGAGGCCTCAGAGGTGGTAATTCCAACAGAAGCCTGGATTGAAGCCATGATTGATGACATCATAACTTGCTATGGTGCAGGCACACCATCCAACCCACCTCTGCCCGAAGGCCCTTCAATGAGCACACCCTCACTCGATGGAGGAGAAACTGCACAGGGTGGTCTAACCCATGCTACTCCTATGGATGATCGTGGGAAGCAGCCCGAGCCCTCGACGGTTACTTCTCCCGATCTGATGGGAATGACTGTCCTGGCGTTGTCAAGCTCCCTGCCGAGGGATGATACTGCCGGGCTTTGGGGCAGATGGGTTCTCCTCAAAGGGGTAGCAGCGGCGGAGCCCCAATACCTCTTGGTTGCCCCTGCATCCCGTGGGAGCGGGGGTCATCACTCTGAGCTTAGGGTGATGACGGCGAGTGCCTTTTCGATGACCTAGAGGAAGAGCGTCGCTTTGCTGCTGGTTTTTGAGCTCTGTAAGACATGCAAGGACATGTTGATACCCTGGCG